>SJYC01110758.1:0-10269 GCA_006408675.1 Madoqua kirkii | reverse complement strand
GAGGAAGGCTTTCTTATCTCTTCTTGTTATTCTTTGGAACTCTGCATTCAGATGCTTATATCTTTCCTTTTCTCCTTTGCTTTTCACCTCTCTTCTTTTTACAGCTATTTGTAAGGCCTCCCCAGACAGCCATTTTGCTTTTTTGCATTTCTTTTTCATGGGGATGGTCTTGATCCCTGTCTCCTGTACAGTGTCACAAACCTTATTCCATAGTTCATCAGGCACTCTATCTATCAGATCTAGGCCCTTAAATCTATTTCTCACTTCCACTGTATAATCATAAGGGATTTGATTTAGGTCATACCTGAATGGTAAGTCTGAATTTGGCAATAAGGAGCTCATGATCTGAGCCACAGTCAGCTTCTGGTCTTGTTTTTGTTGACTGTATAGAGCTTCTGCATCTTTGGCTGCATAGAATATAATCAGTCTGATTTCAGTGTTGACCATCTGGTGATGTCCATGTGTAGAGTCTTCTCCTGTGTTGTTGGAAGAGGGTGTTTGCTATGACTAGTGCATTTCTTTGGCAAAACTCTATTAGTCTTTGCCCTGCTTCGTTCCGCATTCCAAGGCCAAATTAGCCTGTTACTCCAGGTGTTTCTTGACTTTGTGCCCAACTCTTTGAGACCGCATGGACTATAGTTTCCCAGGTTTCCCTGTCCATGGGATCCTCCAGGCAAGAATACTGGAGTGGGTTGTTATGCCCTCCTCCAGGTTATCTTTCCAACCCAGGGATCGAACCCAGGCCTTCTGCATTGAAGGCAGATTCTTTACCCACTGAGCCACCAGGGAAGCCCAAGTATACTAGAGTGGGTAGCCTGTCCCTTCTTCAGGGGATCTTCCCAACCCAGGAATCAAAGCGAGGTCTCCTGCACTGCAGGCAGATTCTTTACCAACTGAGCTGCTGGGGAAGCCCTGCTCATAAAAGAGAGACATCAATACAACTTCTGAGAGTAAAAAATAGTTGTTATAAAAATGAAGAAAGTAGGATGACAGTGTGAATAAAGACATGATATGAAATGGCTAATTTTTATTATGTTAATTATTTAGCTAAAATATAGAATGCAAAGCAAGGGCTAGAAGGAAATGAATTGCAGGGACAGATCATGAATGAGTGATATGCATTGTTCTGAGAAATTTGGGCTTGAATGCTGTAAATTAGGAAGTAGAAAAATGTTAAACTGTTCAATCTACTAATACTAAACTCAGCAAGTACATGGCGCATATTCAAGACTAATAACAGAAGAAAGGAATCATATATATGAAGATATATTATTTACAATAAAATTCCTGAAACTTTTAATGATATCATTGAACTTTATCATTTAATGATAAATATATAAAAGGATATCATGTCCCCAAATTTAAAACTAACTGAAAAAATCAGTAAAGTTTTATGTATTTGAATTTTGTTTAGAGAAGAGTGTTGTTTGAAAGAATAAAGAAAAATGCTCTTTTATGCTGTAGAGATAGATAGCAAGATAGCAAATCATAAACTGTAAGTTTATCTTGAGAGTTTCTGTTTCCACATGTAAGCAGCTTGAAACTCTCCACTCCTTCCTAACAAGTAAAATGCTGAATAGATTGAAATATCACCAATGTTTATTGAATCCATGAGAGAGCAGAGGATACAGGGCAAATCACTGTCATGGCTTTCCAGAGCAAAGGCCCACATTCAGAAATCAGGTGCTGGGGTAGAAAAATCTGAGCTATAATAACGAATTGCTGGAGGCTCAGTATGGATAATTCTGAGAGTTAAAAACTCGAGAGGATGCAGTCATAGGAAGCCCCTGTAACATTGTGAGATCTTTCCCCAAGAGCTCAACCAATTTCCCCCAGTAAATATGAGAAAAATTTCCTTGTACTTCTGGCAAAGGGAGAGGTAGAAGAACAGTTTTGAAATACACCATCTTTTCAAGAAGGCCTCCCATCAAGGGAAACAGGTTACTGAGAGCCTAACTGGCTGGGCTATTGTCAAAGCCTAACTGACCAGGAGGAAGGGAAGTAGGCAGCTCTAGTGCACTCTAGCCATTCTGTCTCATCCAAAGAAACGCGAAAGATAGGGGCTCTGGAACTTTCCCCTTCCCTATAGCTCACCAATACGTGTGCTAATTCCTGTTTACAGCCATTGCATTCAGAGAAGGCAATGGCACTCCACTCCAGTACTCTTGCCTGGAAAATCCCATGGACAGAGGAGCCTGGTAGGCTGCAGTCCATGGGGTCGCTAGGAGTCAGACACGACTGAGCGACTTCACTTTCACTTTTCACTTTCTTGCATTGGAGAAGGAAATGGCAACCCACTCCAGTGTTCTTGCCTGGAGAATCCCAGGGACAGGGGAGCCTGGTGGGCCGCTGTCTATAGGGTTGCACAGAGTCGGACACGAATGAACCGACTTAGCAGCAGCAGCGGCGGCAGCAGCGGCAGCAGCAGCAGCAGCCATTCCATTTACCTAGTACATTATGTCCAGCTATCAGGAAAAAATTACACAGCATGCCAAAAGGCAAGCATTGAAGATACAATGCAAGCGTCAGGTTGAGACTTGGCAATGACATTGGGATTTTCAGATCAGGAATTTAAAGCAACTTTAATAAGGGTTCTAGAAGATTAAGTAGACAGCAGACAGGAACAGCTGGGTGATGTAAGCAGAGCGATGAAAATCTTAAGAAAGATCCAAAATAAATCTGAGAGATACAAAAGACTTTAACAGAAATGAAAAGTGCCTTTGATGGATTTAATAGCGGACTGGAAAGCAACTATGAGCTACAAGATATATCAATAAAATTCTTGAACACCACAAAGCAAAGAGAAGACTGAAAACAAACAACAACAAAAACAATAACCAAGGACTGTGGGACAATGGTGTGACATAGTGTAACATATGTATAATGGGAATACCAGAATAAGAAAGAGAGAAAATGAGAGAAAAAAATGTTTGAAATAATAATGATCTAGAATTTCCTCCAATTAAGTTCAAACACCAAACCACAGATCTAGAAAGTTTAGAGTATACCAAGTGGGCAAATATTTTAAAAAAAAAATCTATAACTAGAAATATAAATTTCCAACTATTGAAAAGATAAATTAAAAATATCTAAAGAAGCTTGAAGAAAAATATCACCTCATCTATAGAGAAACAAAAGAGAAAAATTATATCCAACTTCTCTTGAATTATATCTAAGCAAGAAGAGAATGATGTATAATAAAGTTTGGAGAAAAAAAGACCTCATCACCAACATAGAATTCTGTACCTTACAAAATTATCCTTCAAAAGTGAAAGAGAAATAAGTTCTTGGACAAGATGTGTATAAGAGACAGCCCAGGGACAGGGGAGCCTGGTGGGCCGCTGTCTATAGGGTTGCACAGAGTCGGACACGAATGAACCGACTTAGCAGCAGCAGCGGCGGCAGCAGCGGCAGCAGCAGCAGCAGCCATTCCATTTACCTAGTACATTATGTCCAGCTATCAGGAAAAAATTACACAGCATGCCAAAAGGCAAGCATTGAAGATACAATGCAAGCGTCAGGTTGAGACTTGGCAATGACATTGGGATTTTCAGATCAGGAATTTAAAGCAACTTTAATAAGGGTTCTAGAAGATTAAGTAGACAGCAGACAGGAACAGCTGGGTGATGTAAGCAGAGCGATGAAAATCTTAAGAAAGATCCAAAATAAATCTGAGAGATACAAAAGACTTTAACAGAAATGAAAAGTGCCTTTGATGGATTTAATAGCGGACTGGAAAGCAACTATGAGCTACAAGATATATCAATAAAATTCTTTTTAAAATATATATTTTTCTTATTCTTAATTCATCTAACAAGTTTGTTAAAGACAATAATTCCAACAATGTATTTATTATGTGTAAATATATGTTTATATATAAGTAAAATGATAAACAATGATACAACTGAAAGAAGGGAGGAATTGGAATTCTTTTATTATTACAGCATACTCACATTATCCATGAAGTTGTGTGTGATATTTGAAAGTGGACGTGGATTAGGTATAAATATATTGCAAACTCTATGGCAACTACTAAAAAATTTTTAAAAAGAAATATAACTAATATGCCAAGAAAGGAGAAAAATATGTAATTAAAACCGCAGAAAGGCAGAACAAGAGTGGAACACAAAAATAGGGACAAAGAACAAGGGCAACAAATAGAAAATAGTAATTAATTGAGTAGACAATGCTCCAGCTATGACAAAATGATCTCTCTGAACATCAGTGGTCTAAGTGTACCAAGTAAAAGAGACTGTCAGAATGCATGAAAAAACAAGACCTATCTCTATGTTGTTTAAAAGGTACCCACTTTAAATATAAAGATGCATATAGATTAAAAGTAAGTAGACAGAGGAGAATATACCATGCTAACATTAATTAAAAGCAAAGTCAATCTTCATAGTAATAAAAAAGAATGGATGTACAATGAGAAATTATATTAGACTCAGACATGTCTGGTGAAGCAAAAGGGCAAGTGTATAAAAGAGTTTACAACTAACCTCTTAATAATCTGATGGAGAACTAAACAAAATATGTTTCCAGTACACAGTAAAGACCATGAAGTGTTACTATGATTTTTATTGTTTTATTTCATTTCTAAGCCTTCCCATGAGTCACGCTATAAAGAACATGTAAAAGCTCTGCCAGGGTCAAGACTGTTTCATCCAATATTATCCTGAGCCAATTTCAATATTCTTTACTTTGCCAGTATCTCCCTGGCTATCTGATTCCTTATTTCATGCTAGAATTTAAAGAGACTTCTCAGGCTTAACTTCCCACACTCTCTCTTGGATTCTATTGGTATTTGTCCTCTGGCTCTAAATATACCTTCTTCCATAGTTTTGACCTGTAGAGTCCATAATAGTTTGCAGTAGGAGGATTCCAATTTTATATATTCATTCTGCTTCTCAAATATGTATTGACATTTAGAAATAACTTATTTCATTTGTTGGAAATCACCTCTGAAATATGTCAACATTGAAGTAATTGAATCTCTCATTTTGCAGTTTGTTAACCAATTTCAATAAATTTTATAATCTTTATAGACATGAGCACACAATCACAGAGAGCTTTGTAAATAACAGTTCTATTAAAATCTAGCAGGTATGTTTTTGCACACAGCTACATTTTGATGAGGGCACTGGAAATGCTTTTCCTTTTCTAATGATACAATTCTCGATTACCATGTGTACTCTGAGTAACATGCACCAGCTCTGCAAACAGTTCAGATTTTTAGTACACTTGTCTCAGAGGTATATTCAAAGTAAAAAATGTTATACCACACCTTAAAACAATTAGTGGTTAATTCTTTTGTGATTTGAGGGAATTGATTTATATTTTATAATAATAATGACTGGTATCAACTAACCACATTCCCTATTCATAGCATGAGGTCTGAGTAGTTATTTTAAAACATATGGCCAATTATATGAGCTTTCTGTTGTCCAGAAAGAAATTCCTCTCTAGGAGAGAAATGTAGCATGAATTTATGCAGAATTAGGGGAATTAATCTCCATTTCATCTTCTTAAAAGACTTAGAAATCTACAGTATTACAGTTCCAAGAAAGAATTTCTCTGATTTCTACATCTTTGTAACTGATATGTAAGTCCTTCTTATCAGTAACCAAGAATAAGATATGAGCTGAGTGATGACTCTACTGTACCAGCAGGGCAAGCAAGAGACTCTCTAGTGATCATTGCCACTGTCCAGCTAATAGTGAACCCAAAGAACCAGCAAAGATAAATAATAAGTGAATATAATAATCATTACACATATACACATACTCACACACACAGCCAGGTCAAATCCTTAGAAAACAATCCTCATCAAATGAGAAGTTTTTCTAGAGTTTTCTAGACAAACAGGTCAGGAAAATGTTAGCTGATTTCTCTCTGACAGTAGATGATGCATAGTAACTTAAATTTTCAGAATACGTTCTTACCAACCAGTTGCAATTCCAGGATCAGTTCTTTTATCTGGATGGTCAAATCCGTGACAGGTAATTTTTTTTAAGTATGTTAGAGATAGCATGAGAATTGAATTCACAAACCTTGTGTTAGAGTGTTGGTACTGCGGGGATGAATTTGAGCATGTTACCTAGCATTTCTTCCACTTCAATTTTATTATTTATTGAGAATTTGAATAAAATTATAAATGTTTGGTCACTTGCAAATTGTTAAATGATGTGAAATTGTTTGCTGTTACCCAGCGTATTTCTCAAATAGTTCTTATAGTGTGGGTCATAAAACTCTCTTCATCTTTGGATATCTGAAACTGTCTTTATTTGACATACATTTTCAGGTGGTAGGTTAATTGAGTGTTAGATTACAGGTTAATGGTTCTTTAGTTGGTATGTCTTTTGTTGTCGACCTGTCTTTCCTCTCTCATTTCCCCTGATGTTTTATTTACAAAGCTTTCAGCAGACAGTATTTCTTTATTATTTATATTTTGCTTTATACTTTCAGTCTGAGGCTACATGTTTTCAATTCTATAAAAATATTTTGCCCTCATCCATTTTTTTTTTCTAAAATTTATTTTCTGCCTTTTCCTCTGCAATTTTTTTCTGGAACTTCTTTAAACCTATGCTGACGCATATAAACTTACCCTCCATTCTTCCATTGTTGTTGGTCACGTAGTTGTTTCCGATTCTTTGCAGCCCCATGGACTGCAGCATGCCAGCCTTCCCTGCCTTTCTCTATCTCCCAGAGTTTGCTCAAACTCATGTCCATTGAGTTGATGATGTCATCTAACCGTCTAATCCTCTGTCGCCCCCCTCTCCTCCTGTCCTCAAATTTACCAGCCTCAGTGTCATATATTTCATGTCTTTATCTCTTACACTGCATCCTGGGAGATTTCCTTAGTCTTATCTCTGAACTTATCTGTTAGTATTATTGTTACTTTCAGTGATTCTATATTTCATCTTTAGGTGGCCAATTGCTTCCTATGTCAATTCTACATAATTTTGTAATTTTTATGTGGCTTTTAGTAATCTTTTCAAGAATCATATTTCTTATAAAATCAGTTTAATATTGTTTTATTATTTTATTTGGAGTGAACTTAAAAAGTATTGATTTTTGTTAAACCATTATAGCATTACTTTCCTTTACATATTTTGGAGTGCTGACTTATATACTAATATTTAATAGGAGGGATTTTATTCACTTGTTCTTTGTCATTACTTTCTTGCAGATGCCCAGATCGCACAGGTGAGAACCAGGTCTTTTATTTGAACTTCAAATTACTTGAATACCTTATGTTAAAAAGTGCTAAAATTATTATTTTAATAATTGACATAAGAGAGTTGCTCTTAGGTAACAACCTTACTTTACTTAGGAAAATACTTTTGGGGAGTTGGGCATTATGCTAAATTAGATTATTTTTCTCTATTCATCACTCTTCTGTTAAGAAATTGTATGTAAGCACACTGGTCCATGTGACTGCAGTACTTCCCATTAGAGTAGGTAGAGAATATTTATCTTTATTGGTTTTGGCTTGGCTTGGCCTTATATATTGCTTTGGCCAAATGAAATATTAGCAAATGTGACAAAAGGCAAGACTTTATGAATACATTACTCACCTTGGCCTTCTAAGTTTCCAGAGCCCACTAAGAAAAGAACCCACCCTTGGCAGCTGTATTCCCACAATGATAAGAAATGATACCAACCTGTGGTACAGCTAAACCAAGGTAAACTTAGCCTGAATCAACTAAACTGTAACCAAATGAGACTCACAAAAGAGAAAAATGTACTGTATTGTGATTGAACAACATTTTGATGTTATTACATAATATTTTTGTATAAATTGCTGATTAACCCAGAATGGGTGTGGAGGGAGTCTGAAAGCATGAATCAGCAAAGTCAATAAAGAAGTGACAAAAGTCTTCTCTTTAAGAAATAGATATAAATTTGAGGGGAAGAGAAAAGTAGAGAAGAGGAAGAAGGGAAAGACAGAGAAAGAGATGCACAGACAGAGAGATGTGGATATTATAGCAGAAGGTTGGAATGTGAAGAAGAAGAAGACTAGTGAAAAATTTCTGGTATAAAGTTGATCAGAAGACTTTTAAAAATAGACATATCTAATATTTTCTGTGTGTGATCAGTTGTTGAGTTGTGTCTTACTCTTCACAGCCCCATGGACCATAGCTCAGCTGCTCTCTCTGTCCATGGAGTGTTTCAGGCTGGATTACTGGAGGGGTTTGCCATTTCCTGCTCTAGGGGATCTTCCAGACCTAGGGTTCACACCTGAGCCTCCTGCAGAGACAGGCAGATTCTTTACCAATGTGCCACCTGGGATCTAAATATTCAAGTAAACACTATATTTTTTAATACCCTCTCCCCGATTTCCAACTCTGTAAACTTGATTATGCATATACAAATGCCTTATCTGTGCTTTAAAAAAAAAATAGAAGTCACAGAAAAGTAGTTGAGCTCTGTATTTCACTTGGGAAGAAGGAAAGAAAATTATACTATGCAAGAGGGGTTAGAAATGAAATCAAAAATACAAAGGAAGCAGTAACTGAGAACTAGCAATGACCACGCACGTATAAGCACAAGGGAACTTGCAGAAATCTTGGGCGGAACACTCGACTTCACACAGAAATGGGTTAGAGGGTTTGTGATAGCTTCACAAAAATTTCAAAAGATGGCGTGGTTTTTATTGAAAACTGTGACTCCCATTAACATAATTTCTCAATTCTAAGAAGCTATAAATTATAAGACACATGATAAATACAGTAATACATTTTTTTCTGGAAATAAATATTAATTTACTTCTCTTTTTTTATTACCTTAGAAACAATAAGAAACATTTGCCAACTGAATTTAAAATTACTGTGTTAGTTCAGATTCTCTGAGGAGATCCTGTGTTGAGATGAACCTTATGAGAGATTCATCAGGAAAACATTTGTGAGGGAAAATGGGTTTAAGGCCAGAAGAAGATGAGAGATTTTTCAGACCATGGAGCAGGTCCAAGTCTGGTGGAGGAGAAAAGCAAGGAAGCAAAATTTGGGAGGCAGCTGAAGTGCAGTTCTGATAAGTCAAAACCAATAAAGGCTCTTCAAATCAAAATGGCTTGTAGGATGAGGACAGAATTCCCAGGAACAATTCTGACTTCGAGTCTCTGCCTCCCTCGATCTCTGGCTGGCAGTGGCCCCTAAAGTGGAGCTTTTTCATGGAAGTCACAGTCACAGCCTCAGAACTGAGCAGTTATGTAGGGCCATCACAGTCATGTGTCACTTTTTTTGCAGATTCCAGTGAAAGTCTATATTTGGGCCTTCTTCATATTCAAAGCTAAACCACTTTCTGAATTACTTTTGAATACACATAGACATGCTTTGTATTTTCTATTCCTGTTTTTTAGGGTTTTTTTCATATTTTAATTGAATTTGTAATTTTGAGTTATAATGAAGAACAACAGTGTTTTATTAGAATTTCATATTCTGTTAAACTAACTTTATTTTTCCTTGTAAATAAATCCTATATTTCTGGCAGATTAATGACTTCTCTTAAAAGTCATTTAGTAACTTTTGACATGTGTGTGTTGGTCGCTCAGTCATTTCCAACTCTGCAAATCCATGGACTATAACCTGCCAGGCTCCTCTCTCCATGGAATTCTATAGGCAAGAATACTGGAGAAGATTGCCATTCCCCTCTCCAGGTGATCTTCCTGAACCAGGGATTGAACCCAGGTCTCCCACAGTGCAGGCAGATTCTTTACCATCCGAGCCATTAGGGAAATCCAGCTTTTGACATATAGAGACTTGATCTTTTCTTGTCTTTAGAATGGTTGGGCTATCCATTATGGATTTACCTAACTAAGAAAACCTGTAAGCTATTACAAGAAATTCTGCAGTGTTTTAACTGCCTTCTTATAGTGATAAACTGATTTTGCATATAGCAATTCTTTTCCTCACTGTTACAACATTTGAAGGCATTTGAATTACAGGTTTACTGCTCAAACTGACAGCAAATTTCATTCCATGGAGTGCCATCAAAGTAAATAACATAGTTGAGATGACAGACAAATATATATAGTTTATCCACTTTAAATTTCTCTTGTACAAATAAAAACAAATATATCAGGAGTTACCCAACTTCTTGTAGGCAAGATTCATCCAAAAATCAGGACTATTACTGAAATGACTATTTTGAAATGAGAGATTTACTTATTATTACAGAGGTACTAATTAACTATTTTAGATAATGTAAGATATAAATTAGCATATGAGTTTTGCAAGAAATGTTTCTTCTTAAAAGTTTTTTGTCTAACTA
>SJYC01110753.1:0-10423 GCA_006408675.1 Madoqua kirkii | reverse complement strand
CTGTCTCTTATACATAGCTCATATAAGAAACTAATTGCTACTCTAGGTTCAATGCAGGACACAGGATGCTTGGGGCTGGTTCACTGGGATGACCCAGAAGGCTGGTATGGGGAGGGAGGTAGAAGGGGGGTTCAGGATGAGAAGAGTATCTTCTAATAATATCAAGGGACTAGTGCAAGTGCTAGCCCTAATTGGCATTTCAGTCTGATGGTTGTAGACACTGCCCCATATTATTAACTCTTCAAATGACAAGAGTCTTCCTGGTTCCCATTGCCAGGAAATAGCCAAGGCATATTATGTAAAATCCATAAATAGTGGGTTTATCCCAAGTTAACCTCTGAAATGATTTTGATTACTACACACAATCTAGCCTTAAATAAACTACATTAATTTACTCCAAACTGCTTGAAATATTCCAGGACAAAGAACAGTTCATCTCAAAATTAAGATATTAATTTTAGAAACAGGTTTTACATGATGGCATCCCAGCTGCTAAACATGGAGACCAGCACAATCTCATGTGTTTCTTTTTGGCTTCAGTTTGAAATTTATTTGTATTTTGGGTTCTTTATTAAAATTCTGTGCTTTATTTCATTAGCCTCTGTGTTAAACACTGTACCTGGCATATAGTAGGAACTGAAATAATGATAAATAAGTTTCATTGATCATGCTTTGTGTTCTTCTTTCAGTGAAATCCTTAGAGAAACATAGGCTTCTCTGAAGCATTAGTGCTGGTACCGTGAAAGGTTGCAGTTGAAATAATGGCTTTAAAGATAACATTCAGGCATTCAGCTTGGGCCACAATACTCTTGTCAGTCAGGTGGGACTCCCACTGAAATTTTGCCCACAAAACAGCTATCTGAAAACCCAGGCCCAGTGTGTGGGTAACAAACTAGGATTGAACTTGACTCCAAAGGGGGGGAAAATATTTACTTGAAGGACTAGTCATTACATTTACTTCCCATGAAAAACTATTAACCTATAGCAGACCACCTGACTTGCCTCTTGAGAAACCTATATGCAGGTCAGGAAGCAACAGTTAGAACTGGACATGGAACAACAGAATGGTTCAAAATAGGAAAAGGAGTAAGTCAAGGCTGTGTGTTGTCACCCTGCTTATTTAACAAAATGCAGGGTACATCATGAGAAACGCTGGGCTGGAAGAAACACAAGCTGGAATCAAGATTGCCAGGTGCAGATGACACCACCCTTATGGCAGAAAGTGAAGAAGAACTAAAAAGCCTCTTGATGAAAGTGAAAAGGAGAGTGAAAAAGTTGGCGTAAAGCCCAACAGTCAGAAAATGAAGATCATGGCATCCGGTCCCATCACTTCATGGGAAATCAGTGGAAACAGTGTCAGACTTTATTTTTGGAGGCTCCAAAATCACTGCAGATGGTGATTGCAGCCGTGAAATTAGAAGACGCTTCTAATTGATCATAACCAGAACAGCATATTGAAAGGCAGAGACATTACTTTGCCAACAAAGGTCCTTCTAGTCAAGGCTATGGTTTTTCCAGTGGTCATGTATGGATGTGAGAGTTGGACTATGAAGAAAGCTGAGCAGCAAAGAATTGATGCTTTTGAACTGTGATGTTGGAGAAGACTCTTGAGAGTTCCTTGGCCTGCAAGGAGATCCAACCAGTCCATTCTGAAGGAGATCAGCCCTAGGATTTCTTTGGAAGGAATGGTGCTAAAGCTGAAACTCCAGTACTTTGGCCACCTCATGCGAAGAGTTGATGCTGGGAGGGATTGGGGACAGGAGGAGAAGGGGAAGACCGAGGATGAGATGGCTGGATGGCATCCCCGACTCAATGGACATGAGTCTGAGTGAACTCCAGGAGTTGGTGATGGACAGAGAGGCCTGGCGTGCTGCGATTCATGGGGTCGCAAAGAGTCAGACCTGACTGAGCGACTGAACTGAAGCGAACTGAAGTAAGATAAATATTGAACATGTTCATCTAGATGGAAATATTGCTATAACATGTAATTTACATCTGCTGATCAACATGCAGTTTGTCAGCAGGAGTAGCTCTTATACAAAACAGCAAACAGGAATAAGGAGTAAAGTGGTCCATGTTTGATTAGCCCTAAACAAGCAAATTGGAGAAGGCAATGACACCCCACTCCAGTACTCTTGCCTGGAAAATCCCTTAGATGGAGGAGCCAGATAGGCTGCAGTTCAAGGGGTCGCTACAAGTCAGACTGACTAAGTGACTTCACTTTCATTTTTCACTTTCCACTTTCATGCTTTGGAGAAGGAAATGGCAACCCACTCTAGTGTTCTTGCCTGGAGAATCCCAGGGATGGAGGAGCCTGGTAGGCTGCCGTCTATGGGGTCACACAGAGTCGGACACGACTGAAGCAACTTAGCAGCAGCAGCAGCAGGAAACAAGCAAATAATCCAAAGAATTGCCACCCTCCTCACTTTGCTAAAGGGAGTGAAAATATGATTGTATTTAGAAAATTCCAGTGCATATATATGGTAGACACATTTCATGTAGCTGGCCTTCCCCAGCTTGCTTTACGAACTCATGTTCCTGGAAATAACTAGGGCAAACTGGGGGTGAGGTAAGAAAACCAGATGAGCCAAAGCTTTTCCTCTCTGTCTCTGTCTCTCTATATCTGGGTCCTTTCTTCCTTGCTTTAACTGATTTGTTCTTCATTTTCAACTGGCTTTAGCTCAACTGATGTTTTTTTTTTTCTGTCACAGATGTTACTAATGATGCATAAATTGCTGGAACCAATGTGGAAAATATTGCACAAAAGAAATGCTATCCTTTTAGTTTTATTGCCAGGTATAATTGATTCCATACAGTCTGGCCATCATTTTAGTTATTCTATTTCTTCCAGCACAGAAATATATGATCTCCCACTGACTTTTGATGTTTTAGTTCTTCTCAGTACTTAATGATATCAATTCTTTTGGGAAGAATGAGATAGAGGAAAAGAGTTGTGTTTACCTAACTGCTCAAAAACTTAAAAATAGGAAGTGACCATTTAAATATCTTTCTGACTTTGCTTTATCTTTTCATTTATTTGTATTTTAACTCATTTTCCAATAATCAGCCATGATTTGGCTTTTATAGTTTAAAATCTAGCTTATCAAGGTTAACAGTCTATAAGATGTGCTGAAGTTTTCTTAAAAATGTATAATTATAGGACCTTTGCCACAAAGCCTCCTTAAACAATGTCTTATTTGTATTTGATGAGCTTTCTTGAAATATCCAGCTTTAGATTATAAGGGGTTTTGCAACTAACATGATACTTAAATAAAACCCCCGCAATTATGTCTACCCCCTGAATATTTCTATGCAATAAGTTCTTTTCTCATGAGTCAGACATCACGGAATCACACTGAAAAATAAATCACTCAAACATTTAAAATTATTAATTTGACATTTTTATGGTGATGTGTATTTTGAGTAAGTTGAAACCAGGAAAAAAAAATAGTAAAAATAAGCTACCTGGTTTATGTGCTGTGTGCTCAGTCACTCAGTCATATCTGACTCTGTGAACCCGTGGACTGCAGCCCACCAGGCTCCTCTCTCCATGGAATTTCCCAGGCAAGAATACTGGAGTGGGTTGGCATTTCCTTCTCCAAGGGATCTTTCCAACACAGGGGTGGAACCTGTATCTCCTGCATCGATAGGCAATCTCTATAGTGCTGAGCCATCTGGGACGCCCATACCTGGTATATATACCTGTTTATTTGTCACTGTGTGGTGAGGTCTCCTACATAAAGGCAGAGTTTGATGATATTATAGCTTTCTTTTCTTCTTTATATTATTATCCATAAATGATATCGGTCATATTTGAAGAGATGATAAAATTTGGAATATGATGTACAAAGCATCCCTCTCGCTCCCAAAAACATCTTCATTTTTCTTCAAATTATTCCAGAATATTTATTAAAAAGTACTTGCAAAACAAATGGAAACATTTGCAGAAATGTCACATAGCCAACACTAATGGAATACTTTTTTAATATCAGTATCTTTTTATATCTGCTTATCATTTGGTGTTCTTGAGAAGTCAAAGAAAGGGATAATTAAATATAAATTACATTTCCCTGTATCTAGACAGATTTATTTTATCTTATGTCTAACTAATCTATTTATGGCAGTATAACATTTCAAGACTGTAGTTAGAAGAACTTGTAAACTGCCCAGAGCACAGGTTCTAGCCTTGCCTATAAGTTAAGTACAAAGAAATTAAGCAATATAATAAGTATATTTGAAAATAATGGTGGAAATCTATTAGAAGCAAGACATAAAATACATAGTTTTGTGTTTTAAAAGCACCTAGTAAATAGTTTGTGTTCAGAGAAACTCAAGGCTTCTTTCTATTAGTTAAATGGAAATAGACATCTAGAATATATTGAAAAACATTTTTGTAATAAATCCTTCACTTTGCATCAATCTAAACTGTGACTTTAAATCCATGCTAATGATAAATGCTATTTACTGAAAGGTAGGAAAATGTGTTTGTGATCTTCTCAGTCAGTTGTTTAAGACATAGTACAAGTGTCTGACTTTGCCATAGCAACGCTTAAAGTAAAGGCAGTTAAAGTGCCATGTGCTCATCTAATATGATACCAAATAACTTGTGAGACCCAAAGAATGTGTTATAGGTACAGATAATTGTGTCTTAATTGTTTTGTCTCCAAGAGAATTTGCTTTATTCCAGTTAGAAGCCTGCTCTGTAAAGAGAAGAATATTGCATTTCCTGTTTTCATTTCATTTGGAAACTTAGAGAAAGGGGAGCCATGTGTGTGCTGGGGCTGGTAATGCAGGCAATCCTGCTTCCCTTGGGCTCCTGATTGGCTCCCAGGAGTGAACATTAGGGACAAAGCTGGAGAAACCAAGGTTCCAAGCCTGAAGATTAAGAGCCACAGCTGCCAGCAGCGTTATCCCTAAGCTGCAGTTCAGGTTGTCATCTCTGAAGTTTACCTTGAAATGTTAAACGGGGGAATAGAATTACTTGAACTTATTTTTATGTCAAAATTCATGGTAGTTCAAGAAATATATTTTGAACTCACTCAAAATAGTGAATTTAAGGAAACGTATTATTAAATAAAGACTTTTTTTCAACCCATATAATTTGAATGTTTTCATTGGGCAAAAAGGCAGAAATATACTCAATCAGTCTTGTGGGGAAAAAAAGTGAACCATTTTTCAATTTGTATTACAAGTAGATTTCCTCTTTTTTTAACTTTTTTTTTTTTATGGTGACATGAGAATTCACTTTTTTATCGCTGTCCTTTGCCTCTAGACAAAATGATAGACTCCTATGATTTTAATCTTCATTTCCATATTGTTGATTCCCAGGTCTCTTGAGGACGCCAGCCTAGACTGAAGCCCAGAAAAGCTCCGGAGTAAGAGAAATAAATCCCACTACACATGCACATCTCAGGATATCTCAAGGACAACTCAAATTTATTAAATCCTGAACTGAACTTTAATCCATACTTCTTCTAAAAGTAAAAACATAAATAAAAACTATCTCCCCTCTTCTTCATTGTCACGATCTAATCTAAGCCTAGAAATCAGAAAGCCACTTCAGGATTGTCCTCTTCAGCCCTATATCACTCCCTCTACTACACCCAATTAGTGACCAATACATGTCACTGATGTCACTTAACATTTGTCTTTTTTTGGGCGAGGGGTTGGGTGAGTAGAACTATCACCGCTATCATGATTTCATAATTATAGCTTTTATCTCTTCATCCTCCACGTATATCCCATCTCTATGCTACTGTCAGAGTAAAATTCCTTCAGTGTAAAAGAGCTCATCTTATCTCTTAAAAATATAGTCCTCTGTTTTTCATTCCATCAAATTCAAAGTTTAGTGTAATGTATAAAGGCCCCATGACCTGATCACCTTATTGCTTTTTTATACACCATCTCTCCCCTATACTTCTGGCTTTCTGTCTTACACAAAAACATCATATAGGGCAACATTATATATATAAGAAATTAAATTACTTGAAAGAATCTTGCTCTATTGTAACTCCAGCCCTTTGTAAATGCCAGTTCACCTACCTCCTTTTTCCGCAGTTTGCTTTTGTTAGGGTGATGCATTCATGTTAAGATTAAATAATACAGTCCTCCTTAATATAGTCACCCTGACCCCTGAAAGATTATCACTCCTTCCTTGTGCTTCCCTCCAGCTTCCCTGGCGGCTCAGATGGTAGAGAATCTGCTTGCAATGCGGGAGACCTGGGTTTGATCCCTGGGTTGGGAAGATCCCCTGGAGAATGTTATGGAACCCACTCCAGCATTCTTATCTGGAGAAGCCCCATGGACAGAAGGGCCTGGTGGGCTACTGTCCATGGGGTCACAGAGTCAGACACACGACTGAGTGACTAGGCACACTTACTTGTGCTATCATGGTAACTTATGTACTTACTTCTCTTTCTTAGAGTTTGTCTGTGACTGTTGACATTGCAGATTTCCTCACTAGACTTGGAGAAAGGTAAGTGCAGAAATCCTATGTTATTCATGGATTTCTCAGCACTTTGTCACTCTGCTTGGACATTTTTGTACAAATGATGACCTGGAAATATATCCACCATGCCTTAAAGGACTGGAGAAATAGTATTTTCTAAAGAACGATGACTGTCAGTGTATGAACTGATCCATTTCTCTAATACCTTAGGACAAAAATACTGACAGGATGGGATGAGTGTGAGATCTGAAGACAACAAGGTACAGTTTGATGATCATTTGCTTCACTCAGCACTACTAGTGTTAGTCACTCAGTCATGTCCAGTTCTTTGCAATTCCATGGACTGTAGCCCACCAAGCTTCTCTGCCCATGGGATTTTTCCAGGCAAGAATAGGTTGCCGTTCCCTTCTCCAAAGGATCTTCCCAACCCAGAGATCAAACCCAGGTCTCGTGCATTGCAGGCAGATTCTTTACCATCTGAGCCACCAGGGAATAAACACAAGTATTAGAGAATTTCTCAAAATCCCATCACCATACATACTTTAATTTTAGCTTCAAATTATCATCTGGACAAGTAGATATTTACTAATTTTATTGATGAAGACATTAATTACTAGACAGGTTAAATGATTTCACCAGGCAGAAAGTTAGAAAATGTAACCAATAAGAATTAAACCCATAACCTCTGGCCATCATAAACTGTGCAAATAAGGTTCAGACATGTATTTTTGATGCTAGATGTATGGAGTCTTTCATAATCTCTGGTCAGATGCTGAAATGAAGTTAGTAGTATAAGAGATTTAGTGAGAGATAACCCCCAGGATCATAGGAAGCAGGACTGGGCAGAGAGAGACTCGGATTATAATGTATTTATGACAGTCTTAGTCAACCCAAAGGATAACTTAGGAGCACAGCTGGCACATCGGGTAAGTCTCTCACTGCAGAAATCGCCAGGCTCTGCTGTCCTCATTCTGCTCTGTCATTGGCAGGGAGTTACTCTGAGAATACTTGACCTTGGCTTGAAAGTGAGGCCCATCCTCCGGGCACAAACAGCTGGAGGCTGTCAGCTAAACTTGCAACTAAATGGCAAAGTCTTTCTGAAGGTACAACAATAGTAACTGTAATAACACGTAAGCAGTTGAGCTAAATAGGAATCTAAACAATTCTGGAAATGATGCAGCAAGAGATAAGCAGTGAATTAATCCAGATTGCAGAAAAGAACTTAGCTCTGAGGTGGTATTAGAGTAATATATGTTTTAAAGTCTTGTTTCTAGAAAAGTGTGAACCAAAAGTTCACATGAGCTATATTACTTCATGAATTTGTCTTCCTTCTCCAAGAAAATAAGTTGGCCATGGTCAAGGACTATTTTCTAACAGTCTTCAGAATATGAGAAAGTATTTCCTTATGAGTCACATAATTCTATTTTGGTGACTTGTAAGCAAGTTTGTACATGAAACATGAAAATGGAAAACAGCTGGCTTCAAAATTTTGTATATGAGAATTTTCTTTAGTAGTTTATCAGTTTTAGAATACATAAGATGGCTTAGAATTACTGTATCTCAAAGTTACCAGATGATTCTTGAAAGGCAAATCCAGTTTCAGTATCAAGAGAGCTTAAAACATAAAAATGCAACATACTGTTCTAAGGATTCTTAAATAAGAAAAATTTGTAGAGATGCATGGCTAAGTATTGGATAAATTAAATAATCAGCTTGAGATTGGTGGTGATAATGTTGTTAGAAAAATCACTGCTGAGGAAAAACACATTTTCAGCTGTTTCTCAGTTTTCATCCTGGATATATTATAGCAATGTTTATGAATATTTTGCTAAAGTGAAATCGAGTTAGCTATCTATTTATAGGTATAAATAAATTTATCTACTGATTTACAAATGCAATGTTAATTAGATTGGTAGGTGTGTCCGAATCATTTAGAAGTCAAGCAGATACAGTTCAGCAACTAAACTATTTTCAAGACAGTTGAAAACCATTGGCTTATATTTTTCAGAGGATTCTGAAGAGAATCAAAATTTATAATTCTCATCAAGATTTATAACATTCCCCTTACAACCCCCTTCTTATTTGACATGTATAGTCATCACTCTTCCTCCCTCCCCGACAAATATTTTTTTTCTTTTCCTCCACTTCCTTTTCTCTCCTATCTTTTATTCTGAAAGTCAATTTAGTCAATCTTTAATAAGCTAGAATCTTTTTAATATCAGGGAGAGAAATAAAAGAGAAATATTATTCTGGTAACAGCAATATTCTCCTTGAGTAAGGAATATCATGAATACAAACTAATTAACATAACTTTTGTTCTACACACATTTTGCAGAACTCAAATTTCACAATTTTATATAATGTTCAGGCATCATGGGAAAACATTTTTAGAATATCTGACTCTTAACAGAATCCCATTTCCTAATAATTCCTGGAATTCTTACAACACAAATCCATCTTCAGTGCCACTAACTTTACAGTTAGCATCTTGGCCTTTAACAAGCTTTGCCCTTAGGTCACCTCCTGCATGCCCAAGGTGAGGATTCCTAGGATTTCTGCTACTTACACTACACATGCTCCTCTCTGTGTATGGGCCCAATGCATCCTACAATGTATTTCCGTGGTTATGGTAACCAAATTGTGATAGTACATAAGACTTCAATGAATGGCTGAGGACTATATAAGAAAACAAATCAAACAGAAACTGAGTTAAATTGAATACTCTCAGGGATAGAGAGTACAAAATTTAAGTTCTTGTCATGCAAGTTGTTTTGTAGGTACATAATAAAATTCAGTGGTTTAGAAAACTTTGTTTTGTTGGGAAATTCAAATTAACCCTTTGATTATGGCATGAGCATACATGGCAAAAACTATACCAAGAAGACCTTTTGAATGTTTCTGTTTTACACTGTTCAGTTTTGGATTTTTGCTATAGAGATTCTTAATCCAGCAGTTTATATTATGTAGGTGTCAGCTGGGTTATTCTACATCTTTTGTTGTAACTTCTTAGGCAGCTACATGAGGCATGAAGGTTTTCTCTAGACTAAATGAGACCCTAAGAACCAGGAGCAAGTCAGGCAGACCTCCAGTCTAGCATGACCTGTAACCTAGGTTCACTTACTTCATGGAGCACAGAGGTAGAAAGAAGTTGGAGCTCTGCATGCCACAATCTTGCTTGCGATTCAGCAGTCAATGTAGGTATGTGAGAGTGACGTGGAAGGATAGGAAGATTCTTTCTTGCCACTACTTCTGAAGGAGCATAAGTTTCTATATTTTGGCTTAGTTTAGGAATACTGAAAAAAGAAATATATGGTTCTCCCTACAGTTTCAATCCATAATTCCTGTATTCATTAGGCTTAATTTGTCTGTACCTAATGATAATCAGAGGAACCAGAGATCAAATTGCCAACATCTGCTGGATCATGGAAAAAGCAAGAGAGTTCCAGAAAAACATCTATCTCTGCTTTATTGACTATGCCAAAGCCTTTGACTGTGTGGATCACAATAAAGTGAAAGAGATGGGAATACCAGACCACCTAACCTGCCTTTTGAGAAATCTGTATGCAGGTCAGGAAGCAACGGTTAGAACTGGACATGGAACAACAGACTGGTTCCAAATAGGAAAAGGAGTATGTCAAGGCTGTATACTGTCACCCTGTTTATTTAACTTATAGGCAGAGTACATCATGAGAAATGCTGGACCAGAAGAAACACAAGCTGGAATCAAGATTGCCGGGAGAAATATTAATAACCTCAGATACGCAGATGACACCACTCTTATGGCAGAAAGTGAAGAGGAACTAAAAAGTCTCTTGATCAAAGTGAAAGAGGAAAGCAAAAAAGTTGGTTTAAAGCTCAGCATTCAGAAAACAAAGATCATGGCATCCGGTCCCATCACTTTATGGGAAATAGATGGAGAAACAGTGGAAACAGTGTCAGACTTTATTTTGGGGGGCTCCAAAATCACTGCAGATG
>SJYC01110749.1:0-22758 GCA_006408675.1 Madoqua kirkii | reverse complement strand
TAATTTCTCTTAATTATTATAGATAGAATTGTGAAATTTCATATTTAAATTTTTAAAAATTGTTTTTAAAACAAGCATCACATGTTGGTTTGTTAAGAAATATTTTTATAATTGTCAATTAGATATACTAAAGATTATTATGTAAATGTAGGTTACATTATGTTTAATTACTTTTCAATTAAGATTCACAATCATTTACTATAATAAAGTCTTTATTATATAAACAACATAAGTGATAGCAGTTTTTATAATTATTATTAAGATGAAATAATTAAATGTAATAAATACCTTCCCTGGTGGCTCAATGGTAAATAATCCTCCTCCCAGTGCAGGAGACTTGAGTTTGATTTCTGGGTTGGAAAGATCCCATGGAGAAGTAAGTGGAAACTCACTCTAGCATTCTTGCCTGGAGAATTCCATAGATAATGGAGCCTACAATATCAAAGAATATTCAAACTACCACACAATTGTACTCATTACACATGCTAGCAAGGTAATGATCAAAATCCTTCAAGCTAGGAATCAATGGTACATGAACTGAGAACTTCCAGATGTACATGCTGAATTTAGAAAAGGCAGAGCAACCAGAGATCAAATTGCTAACATATGTTGGATCATAGAAAAAGCAATGGATTCCAAAAAAATATCTGCTTTGTTGAGCTAAAGCCTTTGACTGTGTGGATCGCCATGAACTGTGGAATATTCTTCAAGAGATGGGAATACCAGACCACCTTACCTACCTCCTGAGAAACCTCCATGCAGGTCAAGACACAGTTAGAACTGGACATGAAACAATGGACTGGTTCAAACTTGGGAAAGGAGTACGTGAAAGCTGTATGAAATTCCCTGCTTATTTAATTTCTATGCAATATACATCATGCTAAATGCTGGACTAGATGAAGCTGAAGTTAGAATTAAGATCACTGGGAGAAATAACAATAACATCAGATATGCAGATGACACCACCCTTATGGCAGAAAGCAAAGAGCCTCTTGATGAAGGCAAAGAGGAGAGTGAAAAAACTGCTTAAAACTCAACACTGAAAAAACCAAGATCATGGCATCTGATCCCATTACTTAAGATAGGGGCGAAAAAATGTAAACAGTGACAGACTTTATTTCCTTAAGCTCCAAAATGACTGTGGACAGTGACTGCAGCCATGAAATTAAAAAAAAAAAAAAAGCTTGCTCCTTGGAAGAAAAGCTGTGACAAACCTATACAGCATTTTAAAAAGCAGAGACATCACTTTGCCAACAAAGGTCTGTATAGTCCAAGCTATGGTTTTTCCAGTACTCAAGTATGGATATGAGAGTTGGAACATAAAGAAGGCTGAATGCCAAAGAATGGGTGCTTTTGAACTGTGGTGTTGGAGAAGACTCTTGAGAGTCCTTTGGACTACAAGGAGAGCAAACCCAATTAATCTAAAAGGAAATTAACCCTGATCATAGGAAGAACTGATGTTGAAGGTCCAATATTTTGTCAACCTGTGTGAAGAGCTGATTCATTGGAAAGTAAACTGATGGCGGGAAAGAGTGAGGGCTCGCGGAGAAGGGGTGACAGAGGATGAAATGTTTGAATGCATCACTGACTCAGTGGACTTGAGTTTGAGCAAAATCAGGGAGAGAGTGAAGGACATGAAGGCCTAATGTGCTTCATGTCTAAGGGTTGCCAAATGTGGGACACAAGTGGGTGAATAAACAAAAATATGCAGATCTTAGCTTGCTGGCCAGGGATTGAACCTACACCACCTGCACTAAAAAGCATAATCTTAACCACTGAACCACCAGGGAAATCCCCATTTTGAGTTATTCTTTGTGAATTTTGTTAGCTCTCTTTATAAATTCATTGCTTTTCATGGGGATATCAAGTTGTTCCAGCTTACAGAAACTTTCTTTGCTCCATGTTATTACTTTTGAAGTGAAAGTGAAATCGTTAGTCACTCAGCCCTGTCTGAATCTTCGCAAAACCATGGACTGTATCCTGGCAGGCTTCTCTGTCCGTGGAAGGAATTCTCTAGGCAACAATACTGGAATGGGTAGCCATTCCCTTCTCCAGAGGATCTTCCTGACCCAGGGAACAAACCTTGGTCTTCCACATTATAGGCAGATATGTAATCATCTGAGCCACTAGTAAAAGTTCAGTAGTCTCTGTTTATCAGGGTCTATTTCTGTACTTCCTATTCTGTATCATTGATCTCTTGGTCCATTCTTTTGCCACTACCACACTGTCTTGATTACTGTAGCTTTATATTACAGCTTCAAGTTGGTTTACTGTCGCTCTTTCAACTTTGTTCTTCTCATTTACTATTTTATTGGCTAATCTTGGTGTTTTGCCTCTATATATGCATTTTTGTGGCTTCTCTGGTGGTGCAGACCATAAAAAATCTGCCTGCAATTTAAGAGACCTGGGTTTGATCCCTGGGTTGAGCAGTTCCCCTGGTAAAGGGAATGACTACCCACTCTAGTATTCTTGCCTGGAGAATTCTATGGGCAGAGGAGCCTGGCAGGCTACAGTCTACCTGGTTGCAAGAGTTGGACATGACTTGGTGACTGAGAAAGTATCCCTATAGTCCTAGTTTGTTATCATTGTTTAGTTGTTCAGTTATGTCAGACTCTTTGTGACCCCATAAACTGCAGTATGCCAGCCTCCCCTGTCCACCATCTTCTGGAGTTTGCTCAAACTCATGTCCATTGAGTCAATGATGACATCCAACCATCTCATCCTCTGTTGTTCCCTTCTACTTCTGCCTTCAGTCTTTCCCAGCATCAAGGTCTTTTCCAGTGAGTCAGCACTTTGCATCAGGTAGCCACCTTCCAAAGAATATTCGGGATTGATTTCTTTTAGGAATGACTGGTTTGAAATCCTTGCTGTTCAAGGGACTCTCAGGTTTCCTGTATGTTTTTATCATTAACAGGTGTTGCGTTTTATTCAAATGCTTCTCCTCATCTATCAATATGAGAATTAGTTTTCTTTCTCAACTTGTTGTTATGTGATTATTTTAATTTTTAAAAATGGAATTAGCTTTGCATTCCTGGGATAAACCCCACTGCATCATGATTTATAGTTATTTTTATACATCATTGGATTATATTTGCCAGTTGTGTTGAAAATTTTACATCTATGTTCATGAGAGATGCTGGGTGTAATTTTCTTGTGAAGTTTGTAATTTGTAATTTTAGTGTCATGCTGACCTCATAGAAAGTGTTAAAAAGCATTTTTTTTCTGTTTATAACCTCTAAAAGAACTGAGAGAGAATTGCTACAATTCCATCCTTAAATATTTGGTAGAATTAACCAATGAATCCAATTGTTCCTCGTTTTTTTCTGTTTTGGAAGACTGTTAATTATTGATTCATTTTTAATAATTTAAGCCTATTCTGTAATCTATCTATTCTTGGATGAATTTTGGCAGATTATCTTAATAGGAATTAGTCAGTCTTATCCATATTATCAAATGTGTAGGCATATTTATTTCATTTTATTATCTGTATTATTTCTGTTGTATCTGCAGTAGACTTCCTTCTTTTACTTTTGATATTATGAAAAGAAATTTGTGTCTGCTTGTTTTTTGCTTTGTTAGCCTAAAGTGAAAGTGAAGTCGCTCAGTTGTATCCGACTCTTTGCAACCTCATGGACTGTAGCCTACCAGGCTCCTCTTTCCATGTATTTTCCAAGCAATAAGTCCTGGAATGGAAGCCATTTCCTGCTCCAGGGGATCTTCCCAGCCCACGAATCGAACCCGGGCCTCCTGCATTGTAGATAGACGCTTAACCGTCTGAGCCACCAGGGAAGTCCCCTTAGGAATAGCCTAAGAGCATATTAATTTTATCAATATTTTCCAAAATATTATCTTCTTATTCCATTGATTTTATTTTCAACTTATGCTTAGTTTACACTTTATTCCTGTTATTTCTCTCTCTCTCTTCCTCTCTCTCTCTCTTTTTTAATTTTTTTTCATCTTGCGGTGGAAAGTTTTCCTGTTGTTGGAGTTTAGATTTTTCCTCTTTTCTTCTATGTACATTTAATGCTATAAATGTACCTCTAAGCATTTCTTTTGCTCCATCCCTCAATTTCTGATAAGTAGTTTTTGCTTTTGAACTTAGTTACAAATATTTTTTTACATTTCTCTTGAAATTTTATTTAACTTGTGTGTTATTTAGACCTGTGTTGTATACTCGCCATGTATTTGGGACTTATTCAATTATCTTCCTATTACTACTTATTTCTGGTTTAATGTCAAGTAGTCTGAGAGCAGATATTACATTATTTTTACTATTTTAAATTTTCCGTGTTCTTTGGCCCACAGCGTGATCTGTCTTTGTGAATTTTTCATGTGTGCTATAGTAGGATAAAGTGGTCTTTGTACATCAATTTTATTGAGTTAATTTAGTGTGTTGGGGTTTAAAAAATTTTTTGGCATACACTGCTTTACAATATTCTGTTAGTTTCTGCTGTACAACAAAGTGAATCAGTTATTTGCATACATATACCCTCTCTTCGTTAGGATATCCTTCCCATTTAGGTCACCAAAGAGCACTGAATAAAATTCCCTATACTATATAGTAGGATCCCGTTAGTTATATGTTTTATCAGTTCAGTTCATTCAGTTATGTCTGACTCTTCTTGACTCCATAAACTGCAGCCTGGCTTCCCTGTCCATCACCAACTCCTGGAGTTTGCTCAAACTCATATCAATTGAGCAGGTGATGCTATCAACCTCTCATCCTCTGTTGTCCCCTTCTATTTCTGCCTTCAGTCTTTCCTGGCACCAGAGTCTACTCCAGTGAGTCAGTTATTTGTATCAGGTGGCCAAAGTATTGGAGTTTCAGCTTCAACATCAGTCATTCTGATGAACATCCAGGACTGATTTCATTTAGGATTGACTGGTTTGACCTTCTTGCAGTACAAGGGACTCTCAAGAGTCTTCTCCAACACCATGGTACAAAAGCATCAATTCTTTGGGGCTCAGCCTTCTTTATGGTCCAACTCTCATATCCATACATGACTATGGGGAAATATATAGCTTTGACTAGACAGATCTCTGTCAGTAAAGTAATATCTCTATTTTTAATATGTTGCCTAGGTTAGTCATAATTTTCTTCCAAGGAACAAGGGTCTTTTTAATTTCATGGTTGCAGTCACCATCTGCAGTGATTTTTTAGCCCCAGAAAATAAAGTGTCTTACTCTTTTCATCATTTCCCAATCTATTTGCCACTAAGTGATAGGACTGGATACCATGATTCTAGTTTTTTGAATGTTGGGTATTAAGCCAGCTTTTTCACTCTTCTCTTTCACTTTAATCAAATTCCTTTCATCCTTAGTTCCTCTTTGCTTTCTGCCATAAGAGTGGTATCATCTGCATATATAAGGTTATTGATATTTCTTCTGGCAATCTTGATTCCAATTGGTGCTTCATCCAGCCTAGCATTTTGCATGATGTATCCTACATATAAGTTAAACAGGGTGAAATATACAGCCTTGACATACTTCTTTCCCAATATGGAACCAGTCTGTTGTTCCATGTTTGGCTCTAACTGTTGATTCTTCACCTGCATACAGATTTCTCAGGAGACAGTCAAGGTGGTCTGGTATTCCCACCTCTTGACAAATTTCAAACAATTTGTTGTGATCCACAGAATCAAAGGCTTTGGCATAGTCAATAAGGAAGAAGTAGACTTTTTTATTGAATTATCTTTCTTAATGGGACAACAGGTGCTGGCAATATGATCTTTTGTTCCGTGACTTTCCTAAACCCAGCTTGAACATCTGGAAGTTCTTTGTTCACATATTGTTGAAGCCTCTATTGGAGAATTTTGATCATTACTTTGCTAGTGTGTGAAATGAGTGCAGTTGTGCAGTAGTTTCAACATTATTTGGCATGGCTTTTCTTTGGTATTGGAATTAAAATACACTTTTTCCAGTCCTGTGGTCACTGCTGAGTTTTCCACATTTACTGGCATATTCAGTGCAGCACTTTCACAGCATGATCTTTTAGGATTTGAAATAGCTCAATTGCAATTCCATCACCTCTACTAGCTTTGTTTGTCATGATGATTCCTCAGGTCCACTTGACTTCCAGGTGTCTGGCTCTAGGTGATAATCACAACCTTGTGGTTATCTGGGTCACTAGATCGTTTTTTGTATAGTTCTTCTGTGTATTCTTGCCACCTCTTCTTAATATTTTCTTCTTCTGTTAGGTCCATACTGTTTCTGTTTTTTATTGTTCCCATATTTGCATAGATATTTCCCTTGGTATCTTTAATTTCTTGAAGACATCTCTAGTCTTTCCCATTCTTGTTTTTAAACTCCTTTCATTGATCACTGAGGAAGGCTTTTTTTTTTTTAATCTCTCCTTGCTATTCTTCAATTTAAGTCTAAATTTTGCAATTAAGAATTCATGAACTGAGCCACAGTCAGCTCCTGATCTGTTTTTGCTGACTGTATAGAGCTGCTCCATCTTCAGATGCAAAAAAATAATAAATCAATCTGATTTTGTTATTAACCATCTGTTGATGTCCATATGTAGATTCATCTCTTGTGTTCTTGGAAGAGGGTGTTTGCTCATTGGAAAATACCTTGATGCTGGGAAATATTGAAGGCAGGGGGAGAAGAGGACGACAGAGGATAAGATGGTTGGATGTCACCACCAACTCGATGGGCATGACTGTGAGCAAGCTATGGAAGTTGGTGTGGATAACCTGTTATGCTGCAGGCCACGGGGTCTCAAAGTATTGGATACAACTGAGCCACTGAACTGAACTGAACTGGTCCCAGCTGGTTCCATCTGGGGTTGTTTGTTTGTAACTTCCTCTTGTCTGTGGATACCCTAACTTAAAAATTTATATTAACTCTGGAGAAAGGTGGGGGTTGGAGGGTTTTAGACAAACACTTGAAGCAGTTCTGGCTACAGTGTGAGCTTCTCAGATCTTTGGTCTGGTGGCAGATATTAATTTGGAAAAATTATAAAATTTTTGTTTAAAATATGTGTTTATTGTTTTCTCTTTCTGGGACTTGCGTGCATATCTTCTGTAGTTGTCACACAGTGTTTGGAATTCTCATAAGGTTTTTTTTGTCATTGTTTTCTTTGCTTTTTGGTTTTTGAGGATTCTATTGATACAATCTCAAGCACAGAGAGTCACTCCTCACATATGTACAGTCACCTAAAATTCCCATCAGAAGTAGTCTTTTTCTGCCCCACCGCCACTTTGTATATCTTTATCATTTATTTTGATATTATTTCTAGAATTTCTATTGCCTGCTTATATTGTACATCTGTTTTTCCATGCATCTTATTTATCCATCTTCTTTTAGAAGAAATTTTCTTTTAGAAGAAATGGAGTAGTCCTCACAGTCAAAAAAAAAAAAGAGAGAGAGAGAGACCGAAATGCAATACTTGGATGCAAGCTCAAAAATGACAGAATGATCTCTGTTTGTTTCCAAGGCAAACCATTTGATACTGCAGTAATACAAGTCTATGCCCCAAACAGTAATGCAGAAGAAGCTTAAGAAGAATTGTTCTATGAGGACCTACAAGAACTTTTAGAACCAACACCACAAAAAGGTGTCCTTTTCATTATAGGGGACTGGAATACAAAAAGGTAGGAAGTCAAGAGATACCTGGAATAATACGCAAGTTTAGCTCTGGAGTACAACATGAAACAGCACAAAGGCTAACAGAATTTTGCCAAGAGTACACACTGGTCGTAGCAAATATCTTCTTCCAACAACATATGAAAATAATCTACACATGTACATAACTAGATGGTGAATACTGAAATCAGATGGATTATATTCTTTACAGCCAAGGTGGAGAAATACTAAATAGTCAGCAAAAAGAAGACAGAGCTGACAGTGGCTCAGATCATAAACTCCTTATTGCAAAATTCAAACTTAAATTGAAGAATATAGGGAAAACCACTAGACCATTCAGGTATGACCTAAATCAAATCCCTTACAATTACTCAGTCGAAGTGAGAAACAGATTAAGGGATTAGATCTGATAGAGTTCCAGAAGAACTGTGGGTGAACTAAGAATCATGACATTGTACAGGATGCAGTGATCAAGACAATCCCCAAGAAAAAGACATGTGAAAAGGTAAAATGGTTGTTTGAGGTGGCCTTACGAATAGCTGAAAAAAGAAGAGAAGCTAAAGGCAAAGGAGGGAAAGAAAAGATATACACATTTGCATGCAGAGTTCCAAAGAATAGCAAGAAGATAAGAAAGCCTTCCTCAGTGATCAATGCAAAGTAGAGAAAAACAATAGAATGGGAAAGACTAGAGATCTCTTCAAGAAAACTGGAGATATCAAGGGAACATTTCATGCAAAGATGGGCACAATAAAGGACAGAAATGGTATGGACCAAACTGAAGCAGAAGATATTAATAAGAGGTAGCAGGAATACACAGAAGAACTATACAAAAAAGATCTTCATGACCTAGATAATCACAATGGTGTGATCACTCACCTAGAGCCAAACATCCTGGAATGAGAAGTCAAGTGGCCGTTAGGATGCATCACAACAAACATCACTAGTGAAGGTGATAGAATTCCAGTTGAGCTATTTAAAAATATAAAAAATGATGCTGTGAAAGTGCCACACTCTGTATGGTAGAAAATTTGGAAAACTCAGCAGTGGCCACAGGACTGGAAAAATCAGTTTTGATTGGAATCCCAAAGAAAGGCATTGTGAAAGAAAGTTCAAACTGAAGCACAATTGCACTCATTTCATATGTTAGCAAAGTAATGCTCAAAATTCTCAAAGCAAGACATCAATAGTACATGCACCATTAATTTACAGATGTTCAAGCTGGATATAGAAAAGGCAGAGGAACCAGAGATCGAATTACCAACATCTGCTGGATCGTCAAAAAGCAAGAGAGTTCCAGAAAAAAAAAATGTCCGCTTTTTCTTTATTGACTACGACAAAGCCTTTGATTCTGCAGATCACAACAAACTGTGGAAAATTTGTCAGTTGATGAGAATATCAGATCACCTTGACTTTCTCCTGAGAAATCTGTATGCAGGTGAAGAGTCAACAGTTAGAACCAAACATGGAACAACGGATTGGTTCCAAATTGGAAAAGAAGTATGTCAAGGCTGTATGGTGTTGCCCTGTTTATTTAATTTATATGCAGAGTACATCATGCAAAATGCCAGGCTGGATGAAACAAAAGATGGAATCAAGATTGCCAGGAGAAATATCAGTAACCTCTGATATGCAGATGACACCACTCTTATGGCAGAAAGTGAAGAAGAACTAAAGAGCCTGTTGATGAAAGTGAAAGAGGAGAGTGGAAAAGTTCGCTTAAAATTCAACTATCAAAAAAATAAGATCATGGCATCTGGCCCCATCACTTCATGACAAATAGTTGGGAAACAGTAGAAACAATGATAGACTTTATTTGGGGGGGCTCTATAATCACTGAAGATGGTGAGTGCAGCCATGAAATTAAAAGATATTTTCTCCCAGGAAGAAAAGCTATGACAAACTTCAGTTCAGTTCAGTCGCTCAGTCGTGTCCGACTCTTTGCAACCCGATGAATCATAGCATGCCAGGCCTCCCTGTTGGTTAGAATCTCTCAGAGTACACTCAGACTCACGTCCATCGAGTCTGTGATGACATCCAGCCATCTCATCCTCGGTTGTGCCCTTCTCCTCCTGCCTCCAATCGCTCCCAGCATTAGAGTCATTTCCAATGAGTCAACACTTCGCATGAGATGGCCAAAGTACTGTAGCTTCAGCTTCAGCATCATTCCTTCCAAAGAAATCCCAGGGTTGATCTCCTTAAGAATGGACTGGTTGGATCTCCTTGCAGTCCAAGGGATTCTCAAAAGTCTTCTACAACATCACAGTTCAAAAGCATCAATTCTTCGGTGCTCAGCCTTCTTCACAGTCCAACTCTCACATCCATACATGACCATTGGAAAAACCATAGCCTTGAACAAGACGGACCTTAGTCGGCAAAGTAATGTTTCTGTTTTTGAATATATTATCTAGGTTGGTCATAACTTTTCTTCCAAGGAGTAAGTGCTTTCTAATTTCATGGCTGCAGTCACCATCTGCAGTGATTTTGGATCCCCCCAAAATAAAGTCTGACACTGTTTCCACTGTTTCCCCATCTATTTCCCATGAATTGATGGGACTGGATGCCATGATCTTCATTTTCTGAATGTTGAGCCTTAAGCTAACTTTTTCATTCTCCTCTTTCACTTTCATCAAGAGGCTTTTTAGCTCCTCTTCACTTTATGCCATAAGGGTGGTGTCATCTGCATATCTGAGGTTATTGATATTTCTCCTGGCAATCTTGATTCCAGCTTGTGTTTCTTCCAGTCCAGTGATGCCATGATCTTCATTTTCTGAATGTTGAGCCTTAAGCTAACTTTTTCATTCTCCTCTTTCACTTTCATCAAGAGGCTTTTTAGCTCCTCTTCACTTTATGCCATAAGGGTGGTGTCATCTGCATATCTGAGGTTATTGATATTTCTCCTGGCAATCTTGATTCCAGCTTGTGTTTCTTCCAGTCCAGTGTTTCTTATGATGTACTCTGCATATAAGTTAAATAAGCAGGGTGACAATATACAGCCTTGACATACTCCTTTTCCTATTTGGAACCAGTCTGTTGTTCCATGTCCAGTTCTAACTGTTGCTTCCTGATTTGCATCCAGATTTCTCAAGAGGCAGGTTAGGTGGTCTGGTATTCCCATCTCTTTCAGAATTTTTCACAATTTATTGTGATCCACACAGTCAAAGGCTTTGGCATAATCAATAAAGCAGAAATATATTTTTTTCTGGAACTCTCTTGCTTTTTCCATGATCCAGCAGATGTTGGCAATTTGATCTCTGGTTCCTCTGCCTTTTCTAAAGCCAGCTTGAACATCTATATGTCCACGGTTCACATATTGCTGAAGTCTGGCTTGGAGAATTTTGAGCATTACTTTACTAGCATGTGAGATGAGTGCAATTGTGTCATAGTTTGAGCATTTTTTGGCATTGCCTTTCTTTGGAATTGGAATGAAAACTGACCTTTTCCAGTTCTGTGGCCACTGCTGAATTTTCCAAATTTGCTGGCATATTGAGTGCAGCCCTTTCACAGCATCATTTTTCAAGTTTTGAAACAGCTAAAAGCAGAGATGTTACTTTGCCAACAAAGGTCCATCTAGTCAAAGCTATGATTTTCCCAGTAGTCATGTACGGATGTGAGAGTTGGACTATAATGAAAGCTGAGCCCCAACGTATTGATGCTTTTGAACTATGGTGTTGGAGAAGACTCTTGAGAGTCTCTTTCCCTACAAGGAGATCTAACCAGTCCATCCTAAAGGAAAGTCCTGAATATTTATTGAAATTATTGATGCTGAAGCCAAAACTCCAATACATTGGCCACCTGATGAGAACAAATGACTCATTGGAAAAGACCGTAATGCTGAGGAAGATTGAAAGCAGGAGAAGGGGATGACAGTGGATGAGGTGGTTGGATGGCATCACTGACTCAACGGACATTAGTTTGAACATTGTCCAGGAATTGGTGATTGACAAGGAAGCCTGGCATGCTGCAGTCCATGGGATTACAAAGACTTAGAGGTGGCTGAGTGACTAAACTGAACTGAACTGACTTCATCCATTAGTTTATTAATCGCATTTGTTTCCAATTCCCAGTAATTGTAACAATATTTCTGCCACATCTAGTTCTGATGACTGCTTTTTTTTTTTCTTTTCCTTTTAGTATGCATTCCATTTTTTTCATGGTAGCCAGATGTGACGTGCTATAGAAAGGGACTCCTCTAAGCAGACCTTTAGTAAAGTGCTGGTGTGCTGTGAGATGAGAGAAAGCATCTTGTTCTCCTAAAATTGTAGTTTGGTCACTTAGTCATGTACGACTCTGTGTGACCCCATGGACTGTAGCTCACCAGGCTTCTCTGCCCTTGGTATATCCTGGGCAAGAATGTGTTGCCATTTCCTTCTCCAGGGGATCGTCCTGACCCTGAGCTCAAAGCTGCATCTCTTGCATTGTCAGGCAAAATCTTTACTACTGAGCCACCAGGGAAGCCTCTCCATGTCAGTTAGGTTCTGATAAAACCCCAGATGGTTAGGATCTGGTAAACTAGTTTCCTTTGAGGGCATGCCTTATTACACAGCACTCAAGCTCAAGATGGTTCCTTTCCTCAGCCTCCTGACAGAAGTTGAAGGGATTTTTCTCTGATATTTACAATGGGAACCTGGTTAAGCTTCCAGAGGTAAATTTCACCATATTGTGGAGATGTTTTCCTCTGAGAATTGTCTGCATTGAGCCTCCAGCAATTTATTTATTATAGTAGAGGTTTTCTTGCATTGGCATTGGTTCCTGCAGCAGTTCACCTCCCTAGTTTCCCGGGTAAGACGTACCTGCCTCTAAGTATCTGCCTGTCTCTCCTGTCCAGAAGTTAGTAGTTTTTCCTGTGTTCTACCTTGTCTTTGATCCAAGAAGAGTGTTGATTTTTTTTCAGTCTAGTCAATGTTTTACCTGTTAGAGTAGCATGATAACTTCCAAGCTCTGTGTAGGCAAAACTGGAAACTGGAGGTTCATCTATTGTTCTTGAAAAATTAACCTGTGCAACAATTGAAAAATAATTCCATTAAGGCTATTCTTCAAATGGGCTTTGAGGAAAAAAAAATGTTTTGCTTAATTTATCATAGACAACTGTTTAAAAAAATAAAGCTTTTTATTTCCTACATTGGAAACTAAAGACACATATACACATTGACATAAAAATAGATATGGTGCTTCAAATAAGTTTACAAGAGTAATGATGAATGAGAACTTACTTTCAATAGAACAAATTATCAAATTTGTTTGCAGACTTCTAAACCAAGCATAGCCAAAATGGAATAGGAAAAATAGGTTTGGGATAATAGTTCTTGAAGATTATTATCCAGTTGGATTACAAACCAGAACCTCTTTAGATAATTTAATATTCAAAACACCTTGAGAGTAAATGTTACTATTTGTATTATAGGCCATGTAATAAAGGCCTGATCAATTCACAGCTTATTAAATATAATATGACATAGAATTTTATCTCAGATTGCCTGATTTGAAGAGAGAAACTTTGGGGGTGGTCCTAGAATAGCAGAGGAATAGGAAGGGGAGACCACTTTCTCACACACAAATTCACTGAAAGAACATTGAACGCGGAGCAAATTCTACAAAACAACTTCTGAATGCAGGCAGAGGACATAGGCGCCAAGAAAGGCAGCCCATTGTCTTCAAAAGGATGTAGAAAAAAAAAAAAAAAGATAAAAAAAGAGACACAAAAGAGGTAGGGATGGAGATCCATCCCAGGAAGGGAGTCTTAAAAAAAAGAGAAGTTTCCAAACAACAGGAAACACTCTCACCTTCAAGTCTGTGGTGAGTCTTGGAAACTCAGAGGGCAACATAACTGGGAGGAAAAATAAACAAATAATTAAAACCCACAGATTACGTGCCTAACAGCAACTCCCAGTGGAAAAGTAACACAGGTGCTCTCATCTACCACTATCAAGTGGGGACTGGACAGGAAACTGTAGGCAGCATTGCTTAGGGTAAGGACCCAGCATGAATGCCCTGAGGGAAATCTGAGGGAACTAACTTGAGATAGCAACCCAGACTGCGGGATAGCTATTCTGTGAAGAGCCCTAACCTAAGACATCGCTAGTCCCACTCACAGAACAAAGGACTGAGCAGAGGTAGCCATCTGCAGACCGGCCCATCCCCCGCCAGAGATAGGCAGGCAGGGGTAGCCAGAGCCAGAAGGGGGCAATCCTGGTCCCAGAGAGGCATCCTCTACCAAACTGCAAGCAGGCAGTTTGTTGCTAATCAAGACTTTGGGATTCCGGACAGTCAACATCTGCCAGGAGGGTTCCAACCAGAGATCAGTTCCCCAGAAGAGACACACAGCACCCCTGAAAAGGTGTGCCTGTTGTACACCCAGAAAACCGAGTGGCTGGGATGGAGGAGGCAATAAGATGCAGCCCCCAATTGGGGGCAACTGTGCTCGCCAAGCACCTGGTCACTTGAGCTGCTCGGACCTGGGAAGGGCACAAAATGTAGGCCCAACCAAGTCTGTGCCTTTGTGGAGTACCCAAGAACATGAACCTGAGTGGCTTAGACATGGGAAGTGCATGCAACCCAGGGCCCATCTCAGACAGTTCCCAGCAGAGCAACCTAGAGCCTAAATAATGTAGACTGGGAAACCACACATGCTGTGAGTGGAGGCAAACCCAATGTGGCCGAGACACTGTGAGCACTCCCCACACATGCCAATGATATTTGTTTGCAGTGTTCCTCCCTCCCCATAGCATGACTGAACAAGTGAGCCTAAATAAGTGACCGCCAGTGCCCCCTTGTGCCAGGGTGGAAATTAGACACTGAAGAGACCAGCAAACACATGAAGCTAAAATAAACAGAGGGAATTGCTTTGGAAGTGACAGGTGCAATAGATTAAAACCCTGCAGTTAGCACTGACTACATAATAAGGGGTATATAGACCTTGAGAAGTATAAGCCGGATCAAGGATCTACCTGAAAATGAACTGACCCCACACTGTCCACAAAAACACCAGAAAAAGTCCTAGATATATTTTAATTATTACCTTTTTAAAATTTTAAGTCCTCTATTGCTCCTTTAATTTTCATTTTTATAACCTATTACTTTACCAAAAAAAAAGACCCTATTTTTAAAGCAAACTTCATATATATATAAAATTTTTGAGTTTGTTTTTTTTTTCTTTAATATTGTATTTTTGAGAATCTAACCTCTACTCTAGATTTTTAATCTTTGCTTTTTGGTATTTGTTGTCAATTTTGTACCATTAAGAACCCAATCTTCAGTACCCATTTTTACTTGAGATTGAGATTATGGGCTGGATTGCTCTGTCCATCTTTGGACTCTCCTTTTTCTCCACCAGGTCACCTCTGTCTCCTCCTTTACCTTTCTCTTCTCTACCCAACTCTGTGAATCTCTTTGTGTGTTACAGATGTGGAGAACACTTAGGGAATTGATTACTGGCTAGATCTGTCTCTCCTTTTGATTCCCCCTTTTATCTTCCTGGCCACCTCTGTCTTCTTCCTCCTTCTTCTTTTCTCTGTGTAACTCCGTTAACATCTCTGAGGGGTCCAGACTGGAGAGTACATAGAGAAGTGATTACTGTCTAGCTTGTTCTCTCCCCTTTTGATTCCCCCTCCTGGTCACCTCTATTTCCCTCCTCCCTCTTCTCTTCTCCATGTAACTCAGTGTACCTCTCTGGGTGTCCCTCATGTGGAGAAACTTTTCATCATTAACCTAGATGTTTTATCATTAGGGCTGTATAGATGAAGAAGTCTTGAGGCTACTGTGAGAATAAGACTGAAAACCAGAGGCAAGAGGCTTAAGTCCAAATCCTGTGAACACCAGAGAACTCATGACTCCAGGGAACATTAATCAATAAAAGCTCATCAAACGCCTCCATACATACACTGAAACCAAGCTCCACCCAAGAGCCAACAAGTTCCAGAGCAAGACATACCATACAAATTCTCCAACAACACAGGAACATAGCCCAGAGCTTCAATATACAGGCTGCCCAAAGTCACACCAAACCCACTGACATCTCAAAACTCATTACTGGACACTTCATTGCATTCCAGAGAGAAGAAATCCAGCTCCATCCATCAGAACACTGACACAAGCTTCCCTAACCAGGAAACCTTGACAAGCCACTCATGCAACCCCACCCACAGTGAGGAACCTCCACAAAAAAAGAGAAATCACAAACTGCCAGAACACAGAAAGTCCACCCCAAACACAGCAATATAAACAAGATGAAAAGGCAGAGAAATACCCAGCAGGTAAAGGAACAAGATAAATGCCCACAAAACCAAAGAAAAGAGGAAGAGTTAGGGAAATCTACCTGATAAAGAATTCTGAATAATGACAGTGAAAATGATCCAAAATCTTGAAAACAAAGTGGAGTTACAGATAAATAACCTGGAGAAAAGGATCAAGAAGATGCAAGAAAGGTTTAACAAGGACCTAGAAGAAATAAAAGAGAGTTGACATACAATAAGTAATACAATAAATGAGATAAAAAATGGTCTTGAGGGACCCAACAGTAGAATAATGAAGGCAGAAGATAGAATTAGTGAGGTAGAAGATGAGTCAGTTCAGTTTGAGTATACTATGGGAGTTGGTGATGGACAGGGAGGCCTGGCATGCTACAGTCCATGGAGTTCAAAGAGTTCAAAGAGTCAGACACAACTGAATGACTGAACTGAACTGAAATGCACATCATAAGGATAGTTTTATAAGCTTTTAATAATTTTACAGAAAATAGAACATAAACTTAATTTCTCATTAAATATCTAAAAACTAAAATACAAAGCTAGGCTGCAGTTTATCCAGTTGTCTCTAAAATTCCCTAAAACTGTATTCTTTCACTGGCATATAAAAAGTCATATAAAATTATTTTCCAAAAACAATGTACATTTAAACTTAGCCAAAATTATTAAGTAATTATCTGCTCTTGCCAATCAAACAGGGAATCTTATCAAAACCAAAAAAAATGAGCCTCAGTTCAGTTCAGTCGCTTAGTCATGTCCGACTTTCTGAAACCCCATGAATCGCAGCATGCCAGGACTCAGCACGCAGCACTCTGTCCATCACCAACTTCCGGAATTCATTCAGATTGACGTCCATCGAGTCAGTGATGCCATTCAGCCATCTCATCCTCTGTCATTCCCTTCTCTTCCTGCCCCCAATCCCTAACAGCATCAAAGTCTTTTCCAGTGAGTCAGCTCTTCACATGAGGTGGCCAAAGTACTGGAGTTTCAGCTTTAGCATCATTCCTTCCAAGGAAATCCCAGGGCTGATCTCCTTTAGAATGGACTGGTTGGATGTCCTTGCAGTCCAAGGGACTCTCAAGAGTCTTCTCCAACACCACAGTTCAAAAGCATCAATTCTTCGGCACTCAGCCTTCTTCACAGTCCAACTTTCACATCCATGCATGACCACAGGAAAAACTATAGCCTTGACTAGATGGACCTTAGTCGGCAAAGTAATGTCTCTGCTTTTGAATATGCTGTCTAGGTTGATCATAACTTTTCTTCCAAGGAGTAAGCGTCTTTTAATTTCATGGCTGCAATCACCATCTGCAGTGATTTTGGAGCCCCACAAAATAAAAGTCTTACACTGTTTCCCCATTCATTTCCCATGAAGTGATGGGACCAGATGCCATGATCTTCATTTGCTGAATGTTGAGCTTTAAGCCAACTTTTTCACTTTCACTTTCATCAAGAGGCTCTTTAGTTCTTCTTCACTTTCTGCCATAAGAGTGGTGTCATCTGCATATCTGAGGTGATTGATATTTCTCCCAGCAATCTTGATTCCAGCTCGTGTTTCTTCCAGTCCAGTGTTTCCCATGATGTACTCTGCATATAAGTTAAATAAGCAGGGTGACAATATACAGTCAGCTATTTGTCAGGCCTCCTCAGATTTTGTTTTAGTCAATTACACGACTCAGTTGAAACTCTGTACTAAGGATTATGCAACAACAATATATCCTGCTTGAGGACAGTTTCTCCTTCCTGAAAACCTTCTGACTAATAATGATATCTTAGAATGTATATTATGGGAGTAGGTCTGGTAGGTTATTTCTATTGTTAAATTTTAATCTTGTTATCTTAAAATGTAAGTTGTGATAGTGAGTCAGTTAAAATTTTCATAAACCTGAGACATTCTTTTGATTAATTGTAATAATTAATTAAAAGTTATATGACTCCATTGCTAACCCTAGCAAGGGGGCCTCTTTCTGCTCCCTTCTGATGTCTCTGTCAGAATCTTCTGTATCCCTTTTATATATTAATAAAACTCAATTACTCAAAAGCTCTAAGTGATCAAGACTTGTCTCTGGCCCTGGATTGAATTCTTCTCCTCTGGAGGTCAAGAATCCTGGCATCTTTCATGATTTAGCAACAACGTTTCACAGGGAAGCCTGGTGTGCTGTGGTTCATGGGAGTCAGACACGACTGAGTGACTGAATTGAATTGAAAGATGAGTGAACTGGCCTCTAATAACCAAACCATGTAAGACTAATTGCCAAACCACTTAACATTCATTTGAGCTGTTACTTCCTTGTAAGTGTTATCTAAATGTGACATTTAAAAATATTGATCACCTCCATTGATTTATGTTTATATAATTGATCTGTCGTGGTTTTTACATCACAAGAATGGAAGGCACAAGTGGAAATTTCTGATTATTAGGACTTTATCTCTGGGTCTCTCACACCAGCTAGTTTTCTTATATGATAAAAAGGCCTTGATTCTTCTTGTCACCAAAAAGGCCAGGAACAGAGTTCCTCTAGCCCTTGAGCTGTTCAATGTTCATTTGATCATCTCAGAACAAACACTGACCATTTGTCTACCCTACCACATGCCAAAATCCCATCTGTGCTACTAACTAGAAGTTAGGAAAAAATGGGGAATTACTTTAAGACCTAATATAACTTTTTTTCTGTTGGTTATATGGAGGACATTCCTTTGAGGCAAGAGATATGCATAAGATCATCTTAAGGTATTTTATTTCAGTAAAAATTCAGCACTTTGCATATTCTTAATTATTTGATCATGGCCAGACTGAGCGATTTCACTTTCACTTTTCACTTTCATGTATTGGAGAAGGAAATGGCAATCCACTCTATTGTTCTTGCCCGGAGAATCCCAGGGAAGGGGGAGCCTGGTGGGCTGCTGTCTGTGGGGTCACACAGAGTCGGACACGACTGAAGTGACTTAGCAGCAGCAGCAGCTTCATTCCAAAATGAATTAAGGCAGCTGATTTTTCAACAGGGTAGTCATAGCAAAGTGATGCTTTCAGTTTCTAAACCCTCAGAATGCCTTGGATCCTATTTAAGTAACCCTAGAAAGTCTACAGCTACCTACCTCCTCAAATACAAAATATTGCTCCTTCCAGGGAACCTTTAATGTTCAAGCTTATATGAATGGAAGAATGATCTTTTGACTAATATTGCTTAAGTGAATTTGCTCTATAGCCAGATGCTAAAACTAGGATATTTTCTTAATAAGTTTCTGTGTTGTTATTCCTTAGTGATTCTCAGTGGATTTCAAGAAGTCTAACTTGGCATACGATTGCACTGAAAATTTTTCACAGATGTGCCTTCAGTTTCTGATTAATTGTAATGTATTTGTTTCTATCAATATAGCTAAGTATAATGATATCTTCTTGTTAGAATGGGGGTAGGTGGGCTAATGTGGCTCAGTAGTAAAGAAGCCATCTGCCAGTTCAAATGGGAAGATCTGGGTTGGTAAGATCCCCTGGAGGAGAAAAAGGCGGCCCACTCCAATATTCTTGCCTGGATAATCCCATGGACAGAGGAGCCTGGTGGGCTACAGTCCATAGGGTAGCAAAGAGTCAGACATGACTGAACACACATACATGCCAGGTAAGAAAAAATCAAGATGAGGCAAAAGGAAAATGGCTTTTTAAGAAGAAAAGAATTTTGTATTCTGCATACATATACAAGAAATGGAGACAGATGGAAGATCAAGCACTTTTTACCAGGAAGCTGAAGGCAAAGTAAATGACATTCACTAAGGATAATTTTAAGCACACTGAGGAACATTGCAAAAATGGTCATGCTGTTGGAGCTGATGTCTCATTAGTGTTTTGAATCTTTCAGTTCAGTTCAGTCTCTCAGTCCTGTCTGACTCTTTGTGACCCCATTTATTGCAGCATGCCAGGCCTCCCTATCCATCACCAACTCCAAAGCTTGCTCAAACTTCTGTCCATCAAGTCAGTGATGTCATCCAACAAACTCATCCTCTGTCGTCCCCTTCTCCTCCTGCCCTCAATCATTCCCAGCATCAGGGTCTTTTCCAATGAGGCAGTTCTTTGCATCAGGTGCCCAAAGTATTGGAGTTTTAGCTTCAGTATCAATCCTTCCAATGAATATTCAGGACTAATTTTCTTTAGGACTGATTGATTTGATCTCCTTGTAGTCCAAGGGATTCTCAAGTGCCTTCTCCAATATCACAGTTCAAAAGCATCAGTTCTTCGGTGCTCAGCTTTCTTTATTGGATCTTTGGATCTTTAAGTCTCTGTAATCTTAGGATGCAGAAGTGAATTGTAGGGATGAACTGTATCTTAAGATTTCATGTCATCAATCATATATGACCCTGAATAACTGCCCTGTTAAAATATATAACAAAATAGTTACTTCAACCACAAAAATATTTTGTATTCCTAGCTGTAGTATCTGTTTTGAAATCTTGGTTTTGAAGTAATATTGGGGCAAAATCCTCTGGAGTACCTCCTTTCCGTGAAATATGAAATTCAGCAATGTTAACCAGCCAGCCTGCCACTTTTATTTTCCTATCCCTTATATTTATAATTAAAGGGACCTGCAAGGAAAAGAACACGTGTACATAAGCAGACTCAAAACTTTCAAGATAACCCTCTCCAATGAACAGATTTAGCTGCAGTCATTCATTAAAATACGCTCTATCTCTTGGCACCTAGGATATATTATCTCCAGATTTACCTATTCAAATGCTCAATGTTTCTCAATATAAACTTCCCAATTTCAAATCTAGTTCTTTCTCTCCATCTGCCCTTTGAACTTAATGCCTAGATCAAGCCTTGCTTTCTAGATTCTTGGCATGAACTGAGACTTACATTGCTCTTTCTTGAAAACAGCTCCCTTTTCTAGGGTCTTTAGGTCAAGTAAGAACTTTAGGATCTCCACCATTTTCAGAGTGAGGGAAAGAAGATTAAACAATCTCAGTTTCTAAATATTACTCATCTAAGAGAGGAGAGAGTTCTGGAGAAGACAGAGAAGACTCAAATGTATAATGAAATCCATCTTTACATTTGTATATTTTTGCTGAGTGGCATTATCCTTAAAATAGTTTCACTAACTCCATTTTTCTCCCCATTCAAACTAGACTTTGGTCTCTCCTGATCCAAGGAGAAGATGAAAAAAGAAGCAAAATCTATTTTAATTGAATTAAGAGTTATTGGTGTCTGAGTGAAGTTTCATTTCTTTATATCTCTGATCCCCCTTCCCTGTAGACATTGCAATAGTCTCATGATGGATAGTATATTTTGCAGCCTCTGGAATTTGACGATGGCCTTGTGAGTTGTTTTAGCCAATGTTATATTAGTGACACAACATGAACAGAAGCTTAAGATGTGTTTGCGTGGATGTGTTTCTGGTCATTCATTTCTGTTCTTTCACTATAAGAGCATAGCTTGAATAGTCACTGGCCCAAGGTGGAATGGACCTAGATCCCATCTGCAACTTGAAGTGAAGCCCAACTGAACCCAGACTTAATGAACCAAACTTCCACCAACCAAGAGTCATGAAAGCATATTTTTCATGTCACTGAGTTGAAGGTGGTTTGTTCCATGCATTGTTTTGGCAATAGTCAAATGAGCTACAGTCTTTGGAAAGATATGATTGTCTAAACTGGAGAGGGGATCAGGAAATGTTGGAGATAAAATGTTGGAGGGAAAAAAAACAAGTAAGAGATATAAATAGAAGTTTTCTACCAGCTTATTGCCTGCCCTAGGCTGATTCCATGGGAAAGGGTGGTAAATGAGAGAAGCCTCTTAAAAGTTTAAAGGTCCAAGATGGAAAATGCCCCATGCAGATGATTTTCAGAGTGCAGGAAGATGTCAAGTCTCACTGGACAATCTCCTGAAACAGTGCTGTGTGATTGCTATAGAGGAGAACTGGCAGCATACTATCCCGAGCATAAGAGGACCAGACCAGCACTCTCTAACAGCACTGAAAATTTCCCCACTCCACCCTTCTTCTGCAGGAGAAGTGGAAGTAAGTTTCTTCTAAAAGTGAAATCTGGAGGTCTTATAGACTGGGTATCTAACCAGGGAACTAATAAGGATCCCCGTGAATGTCAATAAGGAATAAAAGTATGCCAGAGATGCCTTGCGTCTCAAAGGATGTCAGCATGAAACACATACTGTTGTAGCATCTGCCTGTTCTCCTATAGCTTAGTATTATCTTCAAGAAGTGAATCCAAGCTACAAATGCCCTGGATCACAACCCATTAGATTAATCTGGAGATGGGAGATATTACCAAGTCATAAAACAAATCTTAGTAAACACCTCCACACACCAGAGTGTTTATTTATCAGCCTATTTCCAGTTTTTAGTGATCAAGAGAGGCTTCTTCAGTCATTTCAGGAGATAAAAACGATCTCTCCCATTTCCCTTAGGCTCTATAAGAAAAAGCTAGCAAAGCATACTATATTTGGAAAAGAGCCCAAAGTCTGATATTAATACCACTGGGAAACCAGAAAATAAGGACTGTGTTGTACTAAATATGATAGTTTCCCCTCCTATAAAGGTCCTAAGAGATTCACAAGCTATATTACACTTAAAAATTGCTTAGGCACCAGATCACACACATTGCAAGGCTGGAATAGATTAAACTATTTAAAACACACACACAAAATTCTTTGTAAACTTAGTATGGAATAATATACTGCTGGAGGACAGGGAAACTTCCAGAAAAGAGAGAGAGAGAAATTTCACATATACCAACTTCTTTAATCCTCATACAAAAGAATCTAGGCCATGATATTGGTTCATAAATGAAATAACTGTCACCACCATTGTTAAAGTAGGAAGTAAATGTGAACATATAAGATAAACCTATCCCAAAATAGACACAGATTCCTTTTTACTTCATAATTTTGAAATTCCTTATTGTCCATCCTGATGTTGTTTTT
>SJYC01110748.1:0-23225 GCA_006408675.1 Madoqua kirkii | reverse complement strand
CATTCAACTCTGTCTTTCAACTCAAATATCTTATTTACAATCATTCATACAGGGCTTATCAATTTCCAAGTATCATACGAAAGGTGTTTGGATAGTGATGTTAAAATCCCATGAATATCTTGATGTGCTGGTTACTGATATGTTATTTCCATTTCACAGTGAAGAAACTAAGACACTAAGAGGGTAGGAAACTGTTGACACAGTTTTGACGATACCGCTCATGAGGAGAAGGCTCGACTCTGATTTCTGCAGTCCACTTTTGGAGGCTGCCTTCCCAGCCTGTATTTTTCTGTATTTGTTTCACATTTTAAAATACAGTAGTTTTCAATTTAAGTCATTTATAAGCGACATTATATTAACAAGAAAGCATGGTGCCATAAATACAAGTAAGCAATAACTGTAAACTATACATGGTTTCATATTTGTATTCTTTGAATACATTATTATTTTTTAATTTGCTAATTTACTTATTCTCCTTCTCTGTCATACCAGAGTTATTTCAGAATGTGGGCTTTCTTTATTAAATTAATCTTTATACTAATCAGTGCTCCTCCTGCATTATTTCTTCCACTCTAGCCTCGCCCCCTTCACTCACTCCTAAACAGTTTTAACTTATTATGGTTAAGGCTTGATGCCACGTAAGATTCTCTTCCTACCAAAGCAGTTTAAATCATTGAAATGACCAGATACTTGACCAAACACGGAATATTTCTAAGAATTGAAGGGATTTTTTGATAAGCCTACATAACAACAGATATAAAACACACTCTTTGATAGAGATCTGAATTTATGTCTACTCAAGAAATCACTGACATGTGAGATGCATCTTGAAACGAATACATTGTTAGACAACAAAGATGGAGAAGTGTTTCAAACACAGGCAGTCGAGCCATTAAAGGCAGGAAAGCCTGATGTATGTTTAGAAAAAATACAAGAAGCCTCGGATGGCTGAGATAGAGGGCCCATGTTCCACTGCAACAGAAGATAAAGCTGCAGGGTACTTATTTATAGTGAGAATACAGAAGACTGTGAACATCAAACTAAGGCATCTGACCTTAACCGTAGAGATGGAGAGTCATTGAGTGCTCCAGGGCAAAGAAAGGCCAACAAAAATATGATGAATAGAGATGTCCTTGGTGGGCCAGCCGTTAAGAATGCACTTGCCAAAGGGTTCAATCCCTGGCCCCAGAGCTAAGATCTCACATGCTGCTGAGGCTGTGCGTTGCAACGACTGAAGCCTGTGAGCCCTAGAGTCTGTGCTCTGCAATGAGAAGTCACTGCAGTGAGAAGCCTGAGCACAGCAGCTAGAGAGAAACCCCAGCTCGCTGTGACTAGAGAAAGCCTTCGTGCAGCAAAGAAAAACACATGTGCCACAAAGAAGTCCAGCGCAGTCAGACAAACAAACAAACAAACAAAAAAAAAGGATAAAAAGTGTAAAAGTATGATGAATCAAATGTTAAATAGGATTAATCTAGTCATTGACCATCACTGATGGGTCAGAGTATCAGTTAGAAGATGGATGAGATGGTTCATGTGTCAGGTGATATGCTGGTACTGGGAGGTCTAAGATGTGACTATTTGGAATAATTTAACTTACTTTTGTAGCACAGAGCAATATGAGGGATGTTCAGTTAGTTCTCAAATTTTCACAGTTTACTTTGCTCTTTAATTCTTGGTAATCAAATATGTCTGCTATTATCACTTCTATCAAGTAAGTTATGCAGTGCTGTTTTATGACACTCACATTTTATAACTCATAAAAGTTTGGAAGGTCCCCTTGCCCTTATTTTGTTCAAAGACACATGATAAAAACACACTTGATAAAAACCAAACAAAGAAAAAAAATTGCATTTGTTATTGAGTAATATCTACTTACTTAAAATCTATAATGCTAATGGAGTTCTTGTATTCATTTATTCACCACTTCGGTGCACAAGTTGTCCTTGTTAGAAAATCTGCCTAAGAAAGCGATACATCTTGCTATAGTGCCTGAAAGGATAAGACTTACTTTTTTATTAATAAATGAGACAATAATTGGCTGGGATTTATTCAACTCATTACTTAAAACTTTTGTGTTTCACTGAGTATGCATGTATTTTTAGTGCCTGTGCTAGCATTGAATTATTTGGGTTACATTATTATCTTCTGTAATTAGGCCTATGCCTGCCTTACAATATCTGTTTGTCATAGGTGGTCAGAATATCCTCATAAAGAGGATGACAATAATTGTATGTTTATATTGATTTGAACCTATTTTAATCTAGCATATTTACTTAAAAATTTTATTTTCTGATTAATTGTGCTAAATGTTATGTGATAATTTCCTTTTAAAATGTGAATAAAGCACACGATAGCTTTTAATGTATTTGTGGGTGAATAGCAAATACACATTTATTATTTTCATATAAATTATAGTTTTAAATTGGTAACATAATTTTGCATAGGTTACTAGTATCAAAATCTGTTGTTTTGACTGCTACAATGAAATATTAGTTTATTTTTTATCACATTAATTCTTGGCTTTCTCCTCCATTCCTAATAATCTTGAGATATTCAGTATCAGTTGTTATTTGTGAAGGACTGAAGGTACTATGGTAATAAGACCCCAGCAGCTAAGATATTGAGGAGAAGGCGTTCTGCTCCTCAGGCCATATGGAACACTTGTGAGGTGCTTGAGGTCCAAACTCAAAGATTTGAAGAACCCATAACTTCTCCATCTTAATATCATGTGTCTCTTTCTAGCTTTTACAAAAGTTCTAGTCAGAAATGCATAGTATTGACTTTTTTATATCAACAAACTACTTAGTTAACTTTCCATGAAAGCATGAAGATTCTCATAGCACTAAAGACTTCAAAACTCCCAACTCTTCTCAGGAATTGGCAATTTCTTCTCGTCACCATCATAGTACCCTGTTACACTTTTGATGCCAAATCCTTGTTTGCAACTTCAGAGTCTCTACTAAGTGCATGTACCAAATATGTTATCTCAGAAAGAAATATTGTGTAGGACAAGAAGGAAAGGAATGTTGAAATCAATTACAGTGTGCTCTTGTCTGCAAGATAATGCTAACAATCTGCTATCGGTCAGCTTACTTGGCAGCGTTTCTTAAACCTAATCTCCAAAACTCTCTTCAGCTTGCACTGAAAAGGTCCAATATAGCCATTTGAATTAAAAGAAATGCAGATGTTCAAACACTGGAACTGAACTATTTTTTCTTTAACATTTATCAAGATTTGTTAGTCACTTTTTTATTTTATAAAATGTGGCGTAATGAGAACTTTTGCATTATCACTGTAATCTCAGTGTTTGAGAAACCCCATGTTAGCAGTTTCAGTGGAACTTAAAATCTTTAGTGGTAGACTTCCTGGCAGAGATATTTTTTTCCCAAGATTTAGTCCAAAGTTATCTCAATAAACACAGCTGCAAATTAAAACCTTGCAGCTTGAACTACAATTCCCTGACTGAATATCAGGAAATATGTATATTTTTCTAGTTTTTATACATGACTTCTAAATGAAGTCAAATCATTTTTTATAGTCATGAATCTATTCCGCTTACATATCATCTCCCAAAAGCAAAATATACCATAAAATCTTGGATTCCCAAACAAAATAAAAGCCAAATTAATAACTCATATTACTATAATATGTATTGCTTCTATAAAATTAAATCATGAATTTTATTCTTCATTCGTAATTTCATTTTGCAAAAGAAGAAACAAAAGGATCAAGGAAGCTAAGCGACTTCTGACACTGCCCAGCAAATAACTGTGAATGAAAAATCAAAGCCACATTAATTTGAGTTTGATCCTATTTCTAACTTTTCTACCAAAATCATGTAAAAAATTATTTTATAAATATTACCTTCATGTATTAGTAAGAGTGTACTTCTATGTTATCCTATATTTCAAAATGACGAATAAAATTTCTGTCATTTGCCCAAAGAAAGTCAAACCACAAAGCATTCCCACATAGCTGAAGCTAAAGGAATAAATAATCCACAAAAGATCTTAAAAAATATTAGTGATAAGTGATAGTACCAATTTTAGTTAGTGATAACTGCCCTCTTGCCTAGGGTATAGCTCCACACAAAACTTTTTTGAAGAGTAGTGTGTGGCTTGTTTACTGGTGAATAATGTTAATATCTTTGAAGTCTACTCTCATACTAAATCCAGAAAATCAACAAGTAGACTCATATACCAATGACAAAAAATGTCTAATCTGTCTATTGTCTCCAAATATAATTTTTTCTCCACTACAAAGTTGTGTATGATGCTTTTACAGGAACACTTTGGAGATATTATGGGTTTGATTCCAGGCAACTGCAGTAAATTAGATATTGCATTAAAGTGTCAAATGACGTTTTTTGTTTCCTATGTATATAAAAATTGTACTTATACTGCACTGTACATTCTTAAGTGTGGAATATTACCATGTCTAAAACATGCACATACCTTAATTTAAAATACTTTATTGCTGAAAAATGTTTACCATTATTTGAGTTTTCAATGAATTGTAATTTTTTTGGGGAGGAGGGTCTTGCCTTCTTGTTTGTTTGTTTTCTTTTTCTCTAAATCAGGTGTTTTACTTATTTTCAGAAAAGGAAAGTCACATGCAAATTTTATTTTGGAAAAAATGCAATTGTCTACACATTTGGCTTTCAAACACCCATTTCTTTCCAACAAGGTAGCTTATTTTACTTTCAAAGAAGGACATGTGCTTGTGAAATTTTATTTTCAGGTTAGGACTTTTTTTGTTCTGAGATCAGTGGAGGTGGTTTAGAAACTTAAAAGTGATGTGAATATAAACTGATCATTCACATGTATATGGACTCTAGAAAGATGGTACTGGTGAACCTATTTGCCTTCTTATTGATGGCTTCTGACTGATCAATGCGGTGCTCGCTGAGAGTCGAGGGGGATTTGGTAATTTCTTAAAATAAGACAACAATGAAGTTAAACTCACTACTTCTTCCTATCACCAACAATTTCTCTATAGCATATCATGATCTCTGATAGCAATTCCACAAATAGAATACCTTTCAAAATTAGAGTCAGTCAGTCCTTTCAAACCCTGCTGCTGCTTAACCAACTAAGTTTATGTAATATTTTAAATCATGTGTGGTAGTTTCAACAATCTTCATAGCATTCCACACCAGGAGTAATTTCACATCAGGAATCAACTTTCTTTGCTCACCATAAGAAGCAACTCATCATCCATGAATTTTATCCTGAGATTGCAGCAATTCAGTCACAACTTCAATTCAATTCAGTTGCTCAGTCGTGTCTGACTCTTTGTGACATCATGGACTGCAGAACGCCAGGCTTCCCTGTCCATCACCAACACAGGGAGCTTACTCAAACTCATGTCCATCGAGTTGGTGATGCCATGCAAACATCTCATCCTCTGTCGTCCCCTTCTCCTCCTGCCCTCAATCCCTCCCAGCATCAGAGTCTTTTCCAGTGAGTCAGCTCTTCACATGAGGTGGCCAAAGTACTGGAGTTTCAGCTTTAGCATCATTCCTTCCAAAGAAATCCCAGGGCTGATCTCCTTCAGAATGGACTTGTTGGATCTCCTTGCAGTCCAAGGGACTCTCAAGAGTCTTCTCCAACACCACAGTTCAAAAGCATTAATTCACTGCTGCTCAACTTTCTTTATAGTCCAACTCTCACATCCATATATGACTACTGGAAAAACCATAGCCTGGACTAGATGGACCTTTGTTGGTAAAGTAATGTTTCTGCTTTTTAATATGCTGTCTAGGTTGGTCATAATGTTTCTTCCAAGGAGCAAGTGTTTTTTAATTTCACGGCTGAAGCCACCATCTGCAGTAATTTTGGAGCACAAAAACGTAAAGTCTGTTACTGTTTCCATTGTTTCCCCATCTATTTGACATGAAATGATGGGACCAGATCCCATTATTTAACTTTTCTGAATGTTGAGTTTTGAGCCAACTATTTCACTCTCCTCTTTCATCTTCACTCTCCTCTTTCATCTTCATCAAGAGGTTCCTTAGTTCTTCTTCATTTTCTGCCGTAAGGGTGGTGTCATCTGTATATCTGAAGTTATTTATATTTCTCCCAGCAATCTTGATTCCATGCTGTGCTTCATCTAGTCCGGCATTTTGCATGATGTTCTCGCATGCATATAAATTAAATAAGCAGGGTGACAATATACAGAGTTGATGTACTCCTCTCCCAATATGGAAAGAGTCTGTTGTCCCATTTCCAGTTCTAACTGTTGCTTCTTGATTGGCATACAAATTTCTCAGGAGGCAAATCAGGTCATCTGGTGTTCCCATCTCTTGAAGAACTCTCCATAGTTTGTTGTAATCCACACAGTCAATGGCTTTGGCATAGTCAATAAAGCAGAAATAGATGTTCTTCTGGAACTCTCTTGCTTTTTCCATGATCCAGCGGATGTTGGCAATTTGAACTCTGGTTCCTCTGCCTTATCTAAGTTCTGCTTGAACATCTGGAAGTTCATGGTTCACATACTATTGAAGCCTGGCTTGGAGAATTTTGAGCATTACTTTACTAATGTGTGAGATGAGTGTAATTGTGCAGTAGTTTGAGCATTCTTTGGCATTGCCTTTCTTTGGGATTGGAATGAAAACTGACCTTTTCCAGTCCTGTGGCCACTGCTGAGTTTTCCAAATTTGCTGGCATATTAAGTGTAGCACTTTCACAGCATCATCTTTTAGGATTTGAAGTAGCTCAACTGGAATTCTATCACCTCCACTAGCTTTGTTCATAGTGATGCTTCCTAAGGCCCATTTGACTTTGCATTCCAGGACGTCTGGCTCTAGGTGAGTGATCACACCATTGTGGTCATCTGGGTCATGAAGATCTCTTTCGTATAGTTCTTCCATGTATTCTTGCCTCCTCTTCTTAATACCTTCTGCTTCTGTTAGGTCCATACCATCTCTGTCCTTTATCGAGCCCATCTTTGCATGAAATGTTCCCTTGGTATTTCCAATTTTCTTGAACAGATGTCTAGTCTTTCCCATTCTGTTGTTTTCCTCTGTTTCTTTGCATTGATCACCAAGGAAGGTTTTTAAATTTCTCCTTGCTATTCTTTAGACTCCACTTTTAATTCTAGTTTTCTTGAAATTTTCACCATATCTGCATGTACTTTCTCCACTAAAGTCTTGAACCACTCAAAGTCATCCATGAAGAAGGAGTTAGAATCAACCTCTTCCAAACTCCTGTGAATGTTGATATTTTTACTTCTTCTTATGTATCATGAATGTGCTTAATGAAATCAAGAATGGTGGATATCTTCAGGAAAGCTTTTAATTTACCTTGCCCACATCCACCAGGGGAATCATCGTCTATGGCAGCAATAAATTTATGAAACATTCTTCTTATATAGTAAGACTTGAAAGTCTATATTACTCCTTGATCCTTGGGTTGTGGAATGAATATTATGGTAATGACATGAAAATAATCTTAATCTCACTGTACATCTCCAACCAAGCTTTTGTATGACTAAGTGCCTTGTCAATGAGGAGTAAGATTTTGAAGGGAATCTTTTTTTCTGGGCAAAATGTCTCAACTGTTGACTTAAATATTCCAGCAACTATGTTATAAATGGATGTGCTATCATTCAGGCTCCGTGGTTCCATTTATAGAGCCAAAAGTAGATTTAGCATAATTTTTAAGGGCCCTAGGATTTTCAGAAGAATAAAGGAGCATTGGCTTCAACTTCAAATCACCAACTGCATCATCAGTCCTTAACAGATTTGAAAGCAGACATTAATTTCTCTCTAGCTCTAAATGTCCTAGATGGTATTTTCTTCCAGTGGAAGACTATTTGGTCTACTTTGAAAACTTGTTTAGTGGAGTCACCTTCATTCATTAGCTCAGCTAGATTTTCTAGATAACTACTGTGCCCTCTGCATCAACAGTTGTTGCTTCACCTTGCAAGTTGTAGAGACAGCTTCCTTCCTTAAACTTTGTGAACTAAGTTCTACTGGTTAAAATTTTTCTTTGGCAGTTTCCTCACCTTTTAAACCTTCATAGAACTAGAGAGGATTAGAGCCTTCCTCTGAATTAGGCTTTGGTAATATTATGGCTGGTTTGGTCTTCAGAAGCTTCTCCATGGCAGTAACAAAGCTTTTCACATTTTTTAAAAAATCACTCATGAGTTCACTGAAATAGCACTTTTAAGTTTTTCTTAAGAGCTCTTCCTCTGCATTCAAAACTTGGCCAACAGGTACTAAAGGTTTAACTTCTGGTGCATTTTGGCTTTCAACATGTCTTCCTCACTAAGCTTACTCACTTCTAGCTTTTGATTTAAAGTGAGAAATGTGTGATTCTTCCTATCATTTGAAGGGCATTGTAGGGTTATTAACTGGCGTGATTTCAATATTGTGTGTCTCAGGGAATAGGGAGGCCTGAGAAGAGGGAGAGACGGAGGAATGCCTGGTCAAAGGAGCAGTCAGAACACATACAGCATTTATCGATGAGATTCACTGTTTTATGAGGTGGCTCACGTCTTGCCTAAAAGCTGCAACAATACCATTAAAGATCACTAATCACAGATCACTATAATACATATAATAAAGCTGGAAAAGTTTGAAATATTGATCAAAGCATGGTTACCATAGACCTTCAATTTGTTTTTAAAAAATTTTGTAAAGTGTAATAAACTGAAGCACATTGAAATAAGTTACGCCTGTACTTCATAAGTTTTTCTTTCAGTTCAGTTCAGTTACTCAGTCATGTCCGACTCTTTATGACCCAATGAATTGTAGCATGCCAGGCCTCCCTGTCCATCACCAACTCCTGGAGTTCACTCAGAATCACGTCCATCAAGTCAGTAATGCCATCCAGCCATTTCATCCTCTGTCATCCCCTTCTCCTCCTGCCCCCAATTCCTCCCAGCATCAGAATCTTTTCCAATGAGTCAACTCACTTTGTATGAGATGGCCAAAGTATTGGAGTTTCAACTTTAGCATCATTTCTTCCAAAGAAATCCCAGGGTTGATCTCCTTCAGAATGGACTGGTTGGGTCTCCTTGCAGTCCAAGGAACTCTCAAGAGTCTTCTCCAACACAACAGTTCAAAAGCATCAATTCTTCGGCGCTCAGCTTTCTTCACAATCCAACTCTCACATCCATACATGACCACAGGAAAAACCATAGCCTTGACTAGACGGATATTTGTTGGCAAAGTAATGTCTTTGCTTTTTAATACACTGTCTAGGTTGGTCATGACTTTTCTTTCAAGGAGTAAGCATCTTTCAATCTCATGGCTGCAATCACCATCTGCAGTGATTTTGGAGCCCCCCAAAATAAAGTCTGACACTGTTTCCACTGTTTCCCCGTCTATTTCCCATGAAGTAATGGGACCAGATGCCACGATCTTCATTTTCTGAATGTTGAGCTTTAAGTCAACTTTTTCACTCTCCACTTTCACTTTCATCAAGAGGCTTTTCGTTCCTCTTCACTTTCTGCCATAAGGGTGGTGTCATCTGCATATCTGAGGTTATTGATATTTCTCCCAGCAATCCTGATTGCAGCTTGTGCTTCCTCCATTCCAGTGTTTCTCATGATGTACTCTGCATAGAAGTTAAATAAGCAGGGTGACAATATACAGCCTTGACATATTCCTTTTCCTATTTGGAACCAGTCTGTTGCTCTATGTCCAGTTCTAACTGTTACTTCCTGACCTGCATATAGATTTCTCAAGAGTCAGGTCAGGTGGTCTGGTATTTCCATCTTTTTCAGAATTTTCCACAGTTTATTGTGATTCACACAGTCAAAGGCTTTGGCATAGTCAATAAACCAGAAATAGATGTTTTTCTGTAACTCTCTTGCTTTTTTGATGATCCAGCGGATGTTGGCAATTTGATTTCTGGTTCCTCTGCCTTTTCTAAAACCACCTTGAACATCTGGAAGTTCACAGTTCACATATTGCTGAAGCCTGGCTTGGAGAATTTTGAGCATTACTTTACTAGCTTTTTCTGTAACTCTCTTGCTTTTTTGATGATCCAGCGGATGTTGGCAATTTGATTTCTGGTTCCTCTGCCTTTTCTAAAACCACCTTGAACATCTGGAAGTTCACAGTTCACATATTGCTGAAGCCTGGCTTGGAGAATTTTGAGCATTACTTTACTAGCGTGTAAGATGAGTGCAATTGTGCAGTAGTTTGAGCATTCTTTGATATTGTCTTTCTTCAGGATTGGAATGAAAACTGACCTTTTCCAGTCCTGTGGCCACTGCTGTGTTTTTCAGATTCGCTGGCATATTGAGTACAGCACTTTCACAGCATCATTTTTCAGGATTTGAAATAGCTCAACTGGAATTCCATCACCTCCATTAGCTTTGTTCATAGTGATGTTTTCTAAGGTCCACTTGACTTCACATTCCAGGATGTCTGGCTCTAAGTGAATGATGACACCATCGTGATTATCTTGGTAGTGAAGATCTTTTTTCGTACAGTTCTTCTGTGTATTCTTGCCACCTCTTCTTAATATCTTATGTTTCCATTAGGTCCATACCATTCCTGTCCTTTATCAAGCCCATCTTTGCATGAAATGTTCCCCTGGTATCTCTAATTTTCTTGAAGAGATCTCTCATCTTTCCCATTCTGTTTTCCTCTATTTCTTTGCATTGGTTGCTGAAGAAGGCTTTCTTATCTCTTCTTGCTATTCTTTGGAACTCTACTTTCAGATGCTTATATTTTTCTTTTCTCCTTTGCTTTTTGCTTCTCTTCTTTTCACAGCTATTTGTAAGGCCTCCTCAGACGGCCATTTTGCTTTTTTGTTTTTCTTTTCCATGGGGACGATCTTAATCCCTGTCTCCTATATCACGAACCTCCATCCATAGTTCATCAGACACTCATCTATCAGATCTAGTCCCTTAAATCTATTTCTCACTTCCACTATATAATCATAAGGGATTTAATTTAGGTCATACCTGAATGGTCTAGTGGTTTTCCCTACTTTCTTCAATTTAAGTCTGAATCTGGCAATAAGTTCATGATTAAAAGTAAAGTTTTTCTTTACTCCTTGATATAAGCTCACATGAAACAATATTTTGTTCTTCCCTAACAATAGTCTAGCAAGTGGAAGTTTGCTCCTACCAGTTTTTCAACAAGTGGGTCTGTCCCTAAATTATGAGCCCCCAAGCATGTGCAAAAAAAAATCTGATGTACATACGAGTCACCCAGGGAAATGTCTTAAAATGTAGGTTATAAAGCAGTAGGTCTAGGGTGGGCCTGAGACTGTACATTTTTTCTGAGCTTACATGATGCTTGCTGCTGATTCTCAAGTCACACTTTGAATAGTGAGACATTATTAGTAGAACCCTAACTGTAAAGAACTTGGGAGGCCGTTCTCTATGAACTCCCACAGTACTGTGAATAGAAAATACTTGGAAAGCTCATCAATACTGGGAATTGCAAATTTAGTGCCAAGGCAGCTGCAGTCAGCTTGAGTGTATTCCCAATTCACTCCATTCCACACAGCTATGCTAAAGGAATGAATAATCCAGGAATGATTCTCAAATGTGTTAGTGATAAATGTTAAAATTAATGCTAATGATAAAGCATAACTTTAGTTAAGGATAGCTCCATCCAAAAAAAATTTTTTTAAGTCAAGTTCACTTCATTCTCTACTGTTTCTCAAACCCACTCATTGCAAAAATATTCTGCTAAGTAAATTTCAGGGGAAATGTCTTTTCATACACTAAGATACATTTTAATATTTTAGATAATAAAACTATATACCTTAATATAGCTTTTCTTCCTATACTTACCCAGAAAATTTAGAGACAATTTTAGATACTATCATAGGCTGTGACTCCTAAAATGCTCACAAATATAATTTAATGTTATTGCTTCATTTAGTTTCTATTATTTTGTATCCCTTATATTCTTATTGTGTGTTAACGTTTAATATGAAAGTGTCTCCAAATAATTTTTGGAGGCAACCAGGAAAATAAGAGAGGAAAGGAAATATAAACAATAAAACAAAAAGGGAGGGAGGACCTAGGAGGGAAGTAAGTGATGCTCCTAGAGAAGAAGAGCGGGAAGGAGAGAGCAAGACGAGAAAGGAAGAAGACAGCAAAGGAGAAATAGAAAAAAAAGACATTAGGTACAAAGTATGAGAATTTAATTTTTTTTATAAAATGTATCAGATAAAGGTCAAGTATCACCCCCACTGTGTATGTGTGTGTGTATGAATTTGTTTCAGTTACGTCCAACTGTTTGTGACCCTACGGACTGCTGCCTGCCAAGCTCCTCTGTCCATGGGATTCTCCAAGCAAGAAAACTTGAGTGAATTGCCATGCCCTCCTCCAGGGGATCTTCCCTACTCAGAGATCCAACCCATGGCCCCTTAGAGCTTGGCAGGCATTGGCAGGTGGGTTCTTTACCACTAGTGCCACCTGGGAAGCATTTTTCCCCTCTGAAAGTGAGTCACTCAGTCGTGTCCTACTCTTTTGAGAATTCTGGAGTGGATAGCCTTTTCCTTCTCCAGGCAATCTTCCCAACCCAGGGATGGAAGCCAGGTCTCCTGCCTTGCAGGCAGGTTCTTTACCAGCTGAGCCACATGGCTAACTGCTCCAGCACGTGCTGTGTGCTCAGTCACTCAGTTGGGCCTGACCCTTTGCGACCCTATGGACTGTAACCCATCAGACTCTTCTGTCCATGGGATTCTCCAGGCAAGAATATGGAGTCCGTTGTCATTTCCTACTCCAGGGTATCTTCCCCACCCAGGGATGGAATCTATGTCTCCTGCCTTGTGGAGAGGATTCTTTACCACTGTGCCACCTGGGGAGCCCCATAGCAAAAAGTTCATCTTTTCACCATTAAATTATTCTTGAATGTGTGTCCAAAATCAGTAGGGCGTATTTGTGTGAGTCTATATCTTGGGTCTCTGCTCTGTTATATTGATCTGTGTATCTGTTCCACTGCCAGTACCACATGGTTTTAAACTGAAGTCAAGACTATTGTAAGTCATAAAAGTAATATTCCTCCTATCTATTCATCCTTTCCAAAGCTGTTTTAGCAATTCAAGTTCCTTTGCATTTCAATGCACATTTTAGGGAGAAGGAAATGGCAACCCACTCCAGTACTCTTGCCTGGAGAATCCCAGGGACGGAGGAGCCTGGTGGGCTGCCTTCTGTGGGCTTGCACAGAGTTGGACACATTTGAAGTGAATTAGCAGCAGCAGCAGCAGCACATTTTAGAATAATTTTGTGCATATTAACAAAAAAGGCTTTATAGATTTTTTATTGACATCGCATTAAATCTGTACATTCTTTTTGGGAAGAATTGATATCTTCACTATATTGAGTCTTTCAATCCCTAAAAAGATCTCTCCATTGATTTATATTTTCTCTTATTTTTCATCAGAATCTTGTAGTTTTCCATATACAAGTCCTGTACACTTTTTTTTTTAATTTACACCTCAATATTTTGTCTTTTAAGCAGTCATAAATGGCATTTTAATTCTGATGTTTTCAATTATAGTGGTAGTACATAGAAATACCATTGACTTTTGTTTGTTTTGTTTGTATCTTGTTAACACGATAAACTTACAAATTCCTGGGATATTTTAATAAATTCTTTTAGATTTTTTTCTTAGACAATTATATTGCATGTAAGCAAGGATCGGATAATTTATTCTTTTTCTGATATGTTTGTTTTTATTTTATTTTATTGATTTCTACTCTTACCTTTATCCTTTCCTTCATTTATGCTTGCATCGGGTTTATTTTTTTATTTAAAGTTCTTGACCTAGGGACTTGGATTATTGACTTGAGACTTTTCCACTTTTCTAACATATAGTATGCATGTTGGGCTTCCCTGGGGGGCTCAGTAATAAAGAATCTGCCAGCAATACAAGAGACTTGGGTTTGATCCCTGGGTTGGAAGATTCCCTGGAGCCTGGCATGGCAACCCATTCCAGTATTCTTGCTTGGAGAATTCCATGGATAGAAGAGCCTGGTTACAGTCAATAGCATCATGCAGAGTCAGACATGACTGAAGCGACTAAGCTGCAGCAGCAGTATGCATGCTAGTGCTATAAATTTTCTTTTCAGTGCTGATTTAGCTATGTCTCACATATTTTCCCATATTGTATTTTCATTTCCATTCAGTCAATTTGTTTGCAATTTCCCAATATTAGATTTTAACAAAATAGTTATTTAGAAATATGTTGTTTACTTTCCAAGTGTTTGGAGCTTTTCATCTTATTTCTTATTGCTTTCTGGTTTGATTTTATAGTGGTTGGTAAATACTCTGTGTGATATCAATTCTTTTAAGTTTCTTGAAGATTATCTTATGGCCATAAATCTGTTGCTGTTGCTTATTCGCTCAGTCACGTCTGGCTCTGTAGCCAGCCAGGCTCCTCCTCTGTAGACACTAGAAGAAAAGGTGCATTCTACTGTTGATGGGAGGAAGATCCTGTTGGTTGATCAGTTCAGTCAGTTCAGTTGCTCAGTCATGGCCAACTCTGCGACCCCATGGACTGCAGCACATCAGGTTGATGGTGTTGTTAAATTCTTGTATATCCCTGTTGATTTTCTGTCTGGTTTGCTATACATATTGTGCAGCTCTCTTCTTTGTCTTAGACCTGTGATATTTTCTCGTTGCTGTGACTCTTTTATCACTACAGAATACCCAAGGAAGTGGTGGTTCAGTGGTAAAGAATCTGTCTGCCAGTGCAGGAGCCAGCGTTCCATCCCTAGGGTGAGAAGATGCCTGAAGAAGGAAATGGCCATCTGTTGTGTTATTCCTGCCTGGAAAATCCCATGAACAGAGGAGCCTGACAGGCTGCAGTTAATGGGGTTGCAAAAGAGTAAGACACGACTGAGTGGCTAAACAATAACAACATAACTTTTTCACAGTCTATTACTGTCATAATATTACTAGTTTGCATAAATTATAAAAACTCCCCCCTTTACATCCATGTACCCTCACACACTTATAATTTAATTGCCCTTAATATTTCTTCTACATTCATTGAGAATCACTTTCAGTATTATTATACATTTTTCTTCAATAATCAAAAATAATCTAAAAAAGTCAACAAGAGAAAGTCTACCATACTTACCTTTTTTTTTTTTACTTCATTTTTTCCTTCTATGATCCAAGATTTCTTTATCATTCACTTTCTGTTGAGTATCTCTCTCAGTCACCTGATCAGGATGGAGCCTGTGCCCCCTGTGTCCCCCTGCAGAATCTTAACCACAGACCACTAAGGAGGCCCCTACTCATTCTTTTAATAAAGGTCTGCTGACCACAAATAATCTCAGTTTTGTTCTTCCGAGAATGCCTTAATTTCCCCTGAATTCCTCAAGGACATTTTTGTCAGATACGGAATTCTTGACAGTTCTTTCAGAACTTGAAAAAATGTTTTGCCATTTCCTTCTGGACTCCACAGTTTCTAAAGAAATACCCTGTCATTCATATTTCTTTTCTCTAAGGACAATTTTTTTTCTTGCTGCTTTCAAGAATTTTTGTCTTTAGCTTTTAGAATTTCACCTATGGTGTTTCCTTGTGTGAAATTCTTTGCTATTGGCTGAGTTTTTCATACCTGAATCTTTATGTCTTTTGCTAAATTGGGAAGTTCTCAACCACTCTTTGAGTATTTTTCAGTCCCCCCACTCTTTATCCTCTCCTTTGTGTTTCATAAAAAAATGCTTGCTCTTTATTATTCTCTCACACAGCCCTGAGGCTCTGCTTCTTCCTTTATGTCATTTTCTTTCTACTATTCTGCTCTTATATCTTCCAGTTAACTGATTCTTTCCTCTCTCTTCTCCATTCTGCTGCTGAGCCAGTGCATTTTTCAATGTTAACATTTCCACCATTCAAGTTCTTAATATTTCATATCTGTGTGCTGAGACGTTCTATTATGGTTGTTTCTAGTGTATTCATCATTTCTCATTGAAGCATTCTTATGATGCCTGTTTTAGACTTCAGATTATTTTACTACCCCTGTCATTTCCATTTGTCTTTGTTTTCCCCCTCAGGTTGAGATATTCCTGATTCTTAATGATAACTGAAAGTTAGAAAGTTTGGGTATCATGCTATGGTGTTATTTAAACTTTCTATGTCTTATTAAATTTTCTGCTTTAGCTGGCTTGCTTCTCTCTGCTCTAGTGTTCTAGCTCTGTTGACACCTGAGTGGGATGCTCCTCATTACTGCTGAGTGACAGTTCACTGATACCTCCCTGCGGGGAGGGGGAGGGTGTAGGGGGGAAGGGGGAGATGGGGTGGGGACTCATCACTACTCAACACACTGAGACCTCCACTGAGACGAGGGATGGGTGGGGACTTATTAGAACTAGGCGGTGGTGAAAGTCCTGATTTCCCTAGGCCTTCTTTAATACCACCTTAGTGGGGGATGAGGGAGGGCTTTTTCACTTCCAGGTAGAGGATAAAAGTTCAATTTATCTAACTGATCAGTCTCCTGACACAAGAGTGAGGCTGGGGACTCTTTACCTCCAGTGGCGACATTGTTCTAGCTCCTTGCCAGGTCTCTTATACCTGCCCAACAAAGGGCTTGAAATGCTTCACTGGAGCAGGTAGAAAGTGGAAGCTTTGGCTCCCCTGGGAACAGTGAAGTCTAGGCTCTCCTCTCAACATTTGCTGACTTGGGGAAATGTCAGGTCACAGGTTTATCTGTGATGTTTATTTTGAGTAGAGTGTTTGTTTTGCTACACTTCACCTTTCTGGGCATTTGATTACAGAGAACAGGCTTTTTTGGGGTCACTTTTGTCTGTGTGCATTTGTTTTTCTGGGTTACCAGCTCCTTCAGCCGCAACTCTGAGATACATTAGTCAAAAAAGAAGACAAAAGAATTTACTACCGTGTTCTTTCTTGGGTGTGGAGGCTCCTAGCCACTCAGCCATCTTTCAACACTTCTGAGTCTTATGTATGTCATATATAATGTCCAGGGCTTTCGAGGGCTTCCCAGATGGCAGTAGTAAAAAATCTATTTGTAAATACAAAAGATGAAAGAAAAGGGGGTTCCACCCCTGGATCGGGAAGATCCCCTGGAAGAGGAAATGGCAAACTACTTCAATATTCTTGCCTGAAAAATTCAATGAACAGAGGAGCCTGGCAGGCTACAGTCCATCGGGTGGTGAAGAGCACACACATACACCAGGGCTTTCAGTTTTACAGAAAAAGAGTAAAGTATGTCTATTTCATCTTTCTGGAAGCAGAAGCTGTCCTCTCAATGTAGGTTTATTTGCCTTTATCTTATTATATTTAAAATCCTTAATTAGATATTTTTCCTGAACTCTTTTGTCTTTTGTCTGTTTTTGTAACTGGGTTTTTATCTTGTTTTCCTCAGACTGTAAGAATCCATCACATGTTAGGAATCTTAGTTCTTCATATCTGATACATATTAAAATATTTTTTATACTGTTTAATATGTTTATTGAAGTTTCTGGTTATGTGCCACAAATTTACTTTTAAAATTTTTGAGTCTAGTTGTGTCAATCTTCTATGTCATCTGGATTATGAATTACATATGTACCAGATCACCTTACCTGTAGCCTGAGAAGCCTATATGCTGGTCAAGAAACAACAGTTAGAACTGGACATGGAAAAGCTGACTGGTTCAAAATTGGGAAGGGAGTATGACAAGGCTGTATATTATCACCTTGCTTATTTAACTTATATGCAGAGTACATCATAAGAAATGCTGGGCTTGAAGAAGCACAAGCTGGATCAAGATTGCTGGGAAGAATATCAACAACCTCAGATATGCAGATAACACCACCCTTACGGCAGAAAGTGAAGAGAAACTGAAAAACCTCTTGATGAAAGTGAAAGAGGAGAGTGAAAATGTTGGCTTGAAACTCAACATTCATAAAACTAAGGTCATAACATCTGGTCCCATCACTTCATGGCAAAAAGATGGGGAAACAGTGGCTGACTTTATTTTTCTGGGCTCAAAAATCCCTGCAGATGGTGATTGCAGCCAGGAAATTAAAAGATGCTTACTCATTGGAAGGAAAGTTATGACCAACCTAGACAGCGTATTGAAAAGCAGAGACATTACTTTGTCAACAAAGGTCGGTCTAGTTTTTCCAGTGGTCATGTGTGGATGTGAGAGTTGGACTATGAAGAAAGCTGAGCACTGAAGAATTGATGCTTTTGAATTGTGTTGGAGAAGACTCTTGAGAGTCCCTTGGACTGCAGGAGATCCAACCAGTCCATCCTAAAAGAGATCAGTCCTGGGTGTTCATTGATAGGACTGATGTTGAAGCTGAAGCTCCAATACTTTGGCCACCTCATGCGAAGAGCTGACCCATTGGAAAAGACCCTGATGCTGGGAAGGATTGAGGGCAGGAGGAGAAGGGGACAACAGAGGATGAGATGGTTGGATGGCATCATCGACTTGATGGACATGGGTTTAGGTGGACTCTGGGAGTTAGTGATAGACATGGAGGCCTGGCGTGCTGTGGTTCATGGGGTCACAAAGAGTCGGCCACGACTGAGCAACTGAACTGAACTGAACTGAATGGCAGAGAATGAAGAGGAAGTAAGAGGCTCTTGATGAGGATAAAAAGGGAGAGTGAAAAAGCTGGCTTAAAACTCAACATTCAAAAAAACTAACATCATGGCATTTTTTCCCATCACTTCATGGTAAATAGAGGATAAAAAATAGAAACAATGACAGATTTTATTTTATTGGACTCCAAAATAACTGCTGATGGTGACAGCAGCCATGAAATTAAAAATGCTTGCTCCTTATAAGGAAAACTATAATAAATCTAGATGCTATATTAAAAAGCAGAGACATCACTTTGCCAACAAAAGTCCATATATTCAAAGCTAAGGTTTTTCCAGTAGTCAGATGTACAGATGTGACAATTGGATCATAAAGAAAGCTGGCACCAAAGAATTAATGCTTTCAAACTGAGGTTCTGTGAGAAGACTCTTGAGAGTCCCTTGGATTGCGAGAAGATCAAACCAGTCAATCCTAAAGGAAATCAACACTGAGCATTCATAGCAAGAACTGATGCTGAGGCTCTAACACTTTAGTCACCTGTGCAAAGAGATTCCTCATTGGAAAAGACGTCAATGCTGGGAAAGATCTAGGGCAAGAGGAGAAAGAGGCAGCAGAGAATGAGATATAGTTAGATATCGTCAGCGACTCAATGGACATGAATTTGAGAAAACTCCGAGAGATAGTGAAGGAAAGAAGGGCCTGGTGTGCTACAGTTCACAGGATTGCAAAGAGTGGGACACAACTTAGTGACTGAACAACAGTGAGTGTTTTCTGTTGCTGCTGCAGCAAATAATCAAAATACAATTTTTTTTATAGCTCTGTAAGTCAGAAATCTGATGCAGATCTCTCTGGGTACAATCAAAGGGTCAATAAGACAGCATTACTTTCTCAAAGCTGTATGGGAGAATCCAGTTTCCTTCCATCTCCAGCTTCTAGAGTCTGTTCATATACTTTGGCTGTGATCTCTTCCACTGCTTTTAAAGCTAAAATGTTGGATGTGATTCCTTTATGTTTTCTTCTTCTAGTGTTTTATCTCTTTCTTATCGAGTTGAGAAAGTTTCTCTGCTTTTAAGAATTTATGTAAAATTATATTGTATTTATCTAGATAATCCAGGGAATTCTTCCCACCTTAAAGATTTTACTCTTTATAGTATCTGCAAAGTCCCTTCTGTCACTTAAGGTAGCATATTGACAAGTTTCAGGAATTAAGTCTGGACATTCTTGGGGGCCATTATTCTAACATGTGATTCATAATTTAAAAAAAAACACTTCCCTATAAAGAGTTATAGAAGAATTCACCCTTTTATCTGTACTTCTTATATTTGTTTCTTATTGTGACTGTATGGGGTGGGAGGTGGGGGGGTTTCAGGATTGGGAGCTCGTGTTCACCTATGGCTGATTCATGTCAATGTATGGCAAAACCAATACAGTATTGTAAAGTAGAATAAAGTAAAAAGAAAATTTAAAAAATAAATAAATAAAATTTTTTAAAAAAGAAAATTAAGTGTCTTAAAAATATGCATATGTTCTCCTTCAGTATTGGTTCAATGTACAGAATGAGTATTTATAGGGCTAATCAAGCTAATGAAAAGTCAATTCCTTCTGATGGCTCCAAGGGAAAATCCATCCCTTTCGTCTTTCAGCTCCCAGAGGATGTTGGCATTTATTCGCTTTCAGCCACATCACTCCCATCTCTGCTTTCGTCATCATATTGCATTTTTCATTTTTGAGTACTACTGTGTCTCTCATGTAGTGACCCTTGTGATTCCTACATCGATAATCCAAGATAATCTTCCATTCTCAAGATCCTTAACTTGAGAGCATTTACAAAGTTCATTTTTCCAAATAAGGCAAGATTTACAGATTCTGGGGATTAGGATATGGACATCTTTGGGAGTCTATCCAACTACTGTCTTTCTTTCTCCTTTTCTTTCTTTTTTTCTTACTGTCTTTTTTCTTTGCCTTATTTTTAAGGCTAAATATTTTCCCAAGAAGTATTTATTAAAGAGTCTATTTTTGCCATAATGATTTGAGTGCTACTTTTTTCAAATACTAAATTTTCATACCTACATGAATCTACTTTTGGGATTCATCTTCTCTTCCACTGGATTGTCTATGCATGCCTGCTCAGCTTTTGTATGGAGATTTTTAGCAAATTTTAGTATCTGTTTTGGCTATTCAGTGCTCACAGCTTTTATCTTTCAATGTTGACTGTAGTATAATAATTGAGCTATAAAAACTCTAGGTTGAGTTTGCTTAACATAGTGAAAAAAAAAAGAGTGTTTATATTTTCAGTAGGATACAACTATAATAATAAATTGAATGCCATTTTTATGATGTTGAGTTGTTCTAATCAAGAACAAGAATATCTTTTCATTATTACCTCTTCCAAGGAATTTCTATTTCTCCTCATATACAGTGAGTATATTTTTATCAGGTTTATTCATATATTGTTCTTTTTGTTCTTACTATATATGGGATTGTCTCTCCATTATTTCCTCAAAGTGGGCATGCTGCTGCTGCTTCTAAGTCACTTCAGTTATGTCCGACTCTATGCAACCCCATAGAAGGCAGCCCACCAGGCTCCCCCATCCAGGGCAAGAACACTGGAGTGGGTTGCCATTTCCTTCTCCAATGCATAAAAGTGAAAAGTGAAAGTGAAGTCACTCAGTCATGTCCGACTCTCAGCGACCCCATGGACTGCTGCCTACCAGGCTCCTCTGCCCATGTGATTCTCCAGGCAAGAGTACTGGAGTGAGGTTCCATTGCCTTCTCCCTAAGTGAGTGTAGATTTCAGTTTGTGAAGCCTTTTTATTTCTGTTTCTTGCTATCTTTAAAGTCTTTAATGACTAATTCTGGTGGTAAAGTTAGCTTACTGCATACCATGGCAAACAAGCCAATAAACAGTACCTGTGAATGCTTATAATTTGATGTCAATACCAGAAATGGCTTTGGGTAACTAAGTATTTGCTCTGATAGAACACCTTACTGAAAATAAGAAGTATCATAGGGCTGGTAGACAGGTTATAAGTGCTCTGGAGAAATTGGGGAAAGAAAATGATTAATTTACGTCACTAAATTCCTTCTTTCCATTTGTGTCTCTATCCCAATATTCATGATCCTGCTTCTTCCCAATCAAAGTTCTAACTTTAACAAATGATCCTGTTGGGAAATTAATGTGTGCTACTTCATGCACCTGCAAGACTAACTGGTGGTCTTCCTTTTTAGAAATCTAGGCCCTTTTCTCTATAATTTCATAAATTTTTTGCTTTCAGCTGGTCAAATTGGCAATATAGCTTGATGGTCATACCACAACCAAGGCTATATCCTATTTCACTCCTGTGTCATAATCTAATCTTCAGGGACTTCGATTGCCTTTGTATTCTACAAGGCACAGTGCTGTTCTCTGACATTGCTAAGATCATGCTAAATGGACCAAGACTGATACAGTCTGCTTAAGCTTTTCATATCTAATGGGGTCCAATTTGACAGACTATTTTCCTAGTAAATTACCCATTTCATCCAGGTTTTCAAATGTTTTCACTTGTTTCCCTTCTGTTTCAATGTTTATGTTCACTATTATTTATAATTTTGTAAATTTATTTACTTGCAGTTTCCCTCTTATAAATTCTCTATTTTGAATTTTTTAAAAATTATGTATATTTTTAAATTTTGAATACACTTTAAAATTGTTTTAAATTATTTAAAAATAATTTTGAAATTATTTTACCTATTTCTGTTTATATACTTATTATTTCTTTGTTTTCTATTTATTTATATGTTGCTCCTTTTTTAGCTTTTGATATGGGAATTTATTCATTTATTTTTATTTCTTAATTTTTACTGGTGTTTAGTGCCAGAAACTCTTCTTTTGTGACTACTTTAAACATACATCATAAATTCTTATGGGCCTGTCTCTTATACACATCTCCGACTCTATGCAACCCCATAGAAGGCAGCCCACCAGGCTCCCCCATCCAGGGCAAGAACACTGGAGTGGGTTGCCATTTCCTTCTCCAATGCATAAAAGTGAAAAGTGAAAGTGAAGTCACTCAGTCATGTCCGACTCTCAGCGACCCCATGGACTGCTGCCTACCAGGCTCCTCTGCCCATGTGATTCTCCAGGCAAGAGTACTGGAGTGAGGTTCCATTGCCTTCTCCCTAAGTGAGTGTAGATTTCAGTTTGTGAAGCCTTTTTATTTCTGTTTCTTGCTATCTTTAAAGTCTTTAATGACTAATTCTGGTGGTAAAGTTAGCTTACTGCATACCATGGCAAACAAGCCAATAAACAGTACCTGTGAATGCTTATAATTTGATGTCAATACCAGAAATGGCTTTGGGTAACTAAGTATTTGCTCTGATAGAACACCTTACTGAAAATAAGAAGTATCATAGGGCTGGTAGACAGGTTATAAGTGCTCTGGAGAAATTGGGGAAAGAAAATGATTAATTTACGTCACTAAATTCCTTCTTTCCATTTGTGTCTCTATCCCAATATTCATGATCCTGCTTCTTCCCAATCAAAGTTCTAACTTTAACAAATGATCCTGTTGGGAAATTAATGTGTGCTACTTCATGCACCTGCAAGACTAACTGGTGGTCTTCCTTTTTAGAAATCTAGGCCCTTTTCTCTATAATTTCATAAATTTTTTGCTTTCAGCTGGTCAAATTGGCAATATAGCTTGATGGTCATACCACAACCAAGGCTATATCCTATTTCACTCCTGTGTCATAATCTAATCTTCA
>SJYC01110747.1:0-24026 GCA_006408675.1 Madoqua kirkii | reverse complement strand
ATTATTCTGTCATTTTGGAGACTGTATCCAAGTACTGCATTTCAGACTCTTTTGTTGACCATGATGGCTACTCCATTTCTTCTGAGGGATTCCTGCCCTCAGTAGTAGATATAATGGTCATCTGAGTTAAATTCACCCATTCCAGTCCATTTTTGTTTGCTGATTCCTAGAATGTTGATGTTCACCCTTGCCATCTCTTTCTGCCACTGAGCTCAGGTGGCTTTGAGCCTCAGCACTAAATGTGGCCAAGAGGAGCTACCCCGCATCCAAGGTCGGGGGCAGTGGTCTAGAGTGCCAGGCTGCAACAGTGCAGGAGTGGCCCAAGAGGAGCTACCCTGCATCCGAGGTCAAGGACGATGGTCAAGAGGATCTATCCCACGTCCAAGGTCAGTGGTGGCCGGGAGGAGCTACTCCACATTCGAATTCTGGGGCGGCAGCCAGGAGGAGACACCCCGCGTCCAAGGTCAGGGGCGCTGGCCTGAGAGGAGCTATCCCACGTCCAAGGTCAAGGGTGGCAGGGAGAAGCCACCTCGTGCCCGAGGCCAGGGGCGGTGACCCTGAGGAGCTACCCCGAGCCCAAGGCCAGGGGAGGTGGCTGGGAGGAGCCACCCACGCCCGAGGCCAGGGCCGGCAGCTGAGAGGAGCAACTGGAGGAGCGGTGGCTGCACAGGCGCAGGAGGGCCTAGAGGAGCTATCTCACGTTGAAGGCCAGGAACAGCAGCAGTGAGGAGATATCCCTTGTCCAAGGTAAGGAGCAGCAGCTGTGTTTTGCTGGGGCAGCCATGAAGAGATACCCCATGCCCAAGGTAAGAGAAACCCAAGTAAAATGGTAGGTGTTGCAAGAGGGCATCAGAGGGCAGACACACTGAAACCATACTCACAGAAAACTAGTAAATCTAATCATGCTAGGACCATAGCCTTGTCTAACTCAATGAAACCAAGCCATGCCTGTGGGGCAACCCAAGATGGATGGGTCATGGTGGAGAGGTCTGAACGAATGTGGTCCACTGGAGAAGGGAATGGCAAGCCACTTCAGTATTCTTGCCTTGAGAACCCCATGAACAGTACTTAACTTTAATATCAGATAATTAGAACAATTAAATCATTTGATAAACTTTGAACCTGGAGTCTGCTTGTTGAATTTTTTGGTCAATTCAGTTTTAAAAATTAGGTTCTTAAACTGTTTGGACAAATATCAGTAATGTTGAGATATAAAATGAACAAATAAAAGTCATACATCTTCAGGCTTACATAATTACTTCCAAGAAAGAAAATGCTAAATTAGAGGTTGCAATGGAAATATCTACTTCTTAGAGAAAGACTTTGTATTATTTGTATGATACGCAGACTGTGTTCTTTCATATCAAGCATCTGGAAAAGCAGAGACTGATCAAGCCAGGAAAATAACCAGATTTACTCCAATAGAGCTTAACAGTTTTATAAAAAATAGACAGTTTTCAAATATTTAACCATAGCACCATCTGAGGCTTATGAACCATAGACAGAGGCTTAGATCAAAGCCCCAAGACATGCTGTGGCTTAGCTAGTGCCTGAGTTTATCCAGAAACAACGGAAACGTGATATCTTTTCACATCAGGGAATGAACTAAAGTGGAAACAGCACAATTGCAGTGACGGGTTCAGTCTGTGGTCAGTCACGCAAGAAAAAGGAAGGCAAAAAATAAATTGTTGTGCTACAAAACTTCATTTCTGCTTGTAGAAAATTGTCATCAAATTGTGATTCATCCATGATCATCGAATTGTGATCTGTTAAGGATCACAATCTAAGGATTTAGAGGTTTTTCTTTCTTTCATTTCCCTTTCCTTCTCTAATCTCATCTTCTATTATGACAGTGTCAAGTTTTATATCAGGCCAGCTTGCAGTGGTTAAACATGTGAAATCTGCTGAAAGAAAAGCAACATGTTCTCTAGTCCTTACAGATAACTGTACAAAACCTAAAGCATCATTTTGAGAAGCACATTTTATCTCTCTCAACCAGAAAGGAATAATCATCCCTCTTGTACTGCCCATGAAGACAATTATATTATTTTATATACTTTAAAAGAGTTCATACAGGTTCTTATTTCACTACAAGCAAGCATATTTAGCATTTAAGGTCAAGCTTATATTCATTTTTTTTTTTTTTTTTTTACTTTTTTATTGATGTTTAGTTGATTTACAATGTTGTATCAGTTTCAGATATACAGCAAAGTGATTCAGTATGTATATGTACACACATATATATTCATTTATATGGGGCTTCCCTGGAGGAGGAAATGGCAGCTGACTCCAGTATTCTTGCCTGGAAATCCCAAGGACAGAGGAGCCTGGTGGGCTACAGTCTATGGGTTGCAAAGAGTCAGACATGACTTAGTGACAACAAAATTCAATTATGTATATATTCTGAATATATATATTCTTTTTTAATTCTTTCCCCTTATAAGTTATTATAAAATACTGAGTGTAGTTCTCTGTACTATACAATAGGTCCTTGTTGCTTATCATTTTACATATAGTGGTGTGTATATGTTCATCCCAAACTCCTAATTTATTCCTCCCTCAAGTATACATTTATTAATAAAACATCAAGTTTAAATCTTCTTGATTCCTTCATAACTAAGATAAATAAGAACAATTTCTTGTATTTGGTGTAGTTTATACTTTTTAGTACTTTAACACCCATTATTCTACATATCATTCATTTTCACCTTCTCAACTAAATAACCAGAGATATACCATTCTTCTTTTAAGGAAAAGACAAGCATGAAGAGGTTAATTTACCAAAGGGACACATTGCACCAAAACTGGAGTTGGAACCAGAGGACTATTTCCTTTCCCCAAACCCTGAAAACAACTGAGGAAAATTTGAAAACTAGTCACCTACATGCTCTTGTCAGGTAAATCTGGCTTATCTAGGGTTGCTTGTTTGCCTGTTCTATTAAAGTACACAGAACTTCCTAGAGTTTTTAATTGAATTATACAAAGTGTTTCAATTACCTCGGTCCAAATCTAAAGTATAAATGTTTACAAGATTCATTGAGAATCTTTCTGTTTCTCTACGGTTGTTGGATACAACAAGCAAATCAGTGGTCAAGTAATGTTGATATTAGCATCTTTATTTTTAGAGCAGAATTATTTTACTTTAAAATGTGAGTTCTAGAGAAAGCAATGAATTACCAATGGCAGAACATCAGGAGTCAGTGGGTGTGCCGCCGAGGACCTTCAAGCTATATTTATCTGAGATCCAAATTTAATTTGATTTAAAAAATATTTAGAGGTTGAAATTCTGCTAGAAAATGTAAAATTTAGAAGTAATTCTGAAGAACCGTAAAGACAAATTGGGAAGCACCTTCTAAAATAATCTTAATTTTAATATAATAAAAACTGAACTGTCAGTATAATTAGCACTCACTGTCTTCTGCATGTTTATTGGTTACTCTAATTTGTCCCCATTGTTGGTGGCTGACCCTCAGTTTTACTGTTTCCTTCACCTGAGGGCTTGTCTGTTTTATGGCACTTGGGTTTTAGACAGGTCTTCTTGCACCCACTTAAAAACATGGCACAATACATACAGCATATTTTCAGGACCATTTTGAGCACAATAATACCCATTTGGTTTTTTAAGGTAACAAAAATAAAAAGAATAATAAAGAACAGTACGAATTGAATTAATTTTTAACATATAATAAGTTTTTTCATGGTTATACTCATTGAGGCATAAGAGAGTTTGAGTAAATTCTCTGTATCATACAATTCACCAATAGCAGATATGGGGTCAAATTCAGGATTTAGAGACCTAGAGTCTACTGCTCACGACAGCATTCTGTTAATAATATTTTACTTTATTATAATGCTATATCATCACTTATGATAGATCAAGTTAATTACTTACGAGTTAGACAAGCACAGATCTAGATTTTTTGTTGCTGTTTTGAACATTTTTTTTTTTTCCTGAATATTAGCTCAGTGAATTGGAAACTGGGAAATATTAGATCTCTAGTCTAACGTACCTCTGAGGTACTGAGATTCTAAACTCTTTATGTTTCACTTCCATTGTGTGGATAATGGAATTTGTAGAAGAACTTAACTGGATTTCAGATGAATGGTGGAGAAGGCAATGTCACCCCACTCCAGTACTCTTGCCTGGGAAATCCCATGGACGGAGGAGCCTCGTAGGCTATAATCCATGGGGTCGCTAAGAGTCGGATACGACTGAGCGACTTCACTTTCACTTTTTACTTTCATGCATTGGAGAATAAAATGGCAACCCACTTCAGTGTTCTTGCCTGGAGAATCCCAGGGATGGGGGAGCCTGGTTGGCTTCCGTCTATGGGGTCGCACAGAGTCGGACATGACTGATGTGACTTAGCAGCAGCAGCAGCAGCAGCAGCAGCAGCAGCAGCAGCAGATGAATGGTATGTGTTTTTATCTGGAGAATGGATGTTTTTCCATTTGGCTACTCAGCAAGCCATGGGGGTGGGAAATCCTCAATATGGGCAGATCTTAGATGATGCTTTTACTCATCCATTTTATGAAGAGGGTTGCCCTCTTGTAATAATATATACACAATTACAGGCAGCGATGAGTAAATTTTTGGTTGTTCTGAGACCTAGAGAAATATTGAAAGACTGAAAACAAGTATACATGTGGCTATATCCTTTACTGTACAACAGAAACTAACACAACATTGGAAAGCAACTACACTCCAATGACACACACACAAAAGAAAGAACAAGCCCATCTGGGTTTATGGCACATGGGTGGCTTTATATTCTTAAGTATGAAGCATGAAGATTTTTGTATTGTGTGTTAACAACCATCGTGGAAGAGGCAACATACACCCAGGTCATCAGAATGACTTGGCCCAGTTTTGGTAGACACAGGCAGCTTCTGTATTCAGAAAAATAACTTTAAGAATAGAGTAGCATGGTGACAGAGATGGAAGCAATGCAGTCCAGCCGCCTAGGCCCTCATTCCCTAAAGCTGGTCTAGCCACTGCCACTGCCTAATGCCATTCTTCTAGCAACAGGAAACATCCTGAATTCCCCAAATAAGCACCATTTTGTGAGGAGGAGAAGTGGCATTTGATGGCAACTTTACTACATTGGACCACTTTACCATGGAAGGCATTGCAATCCATCCATACTATTGGGTATGGCTTTACCTTGCTTGCCTTTAAAACTTGAGTGCTTAAATAGAGCTTTTTCTACTGACAAAGAATTCCTGAATAACATCATATCAGACTAAGAGACCTATTTCATAGACTAGAAGGGACAGTATGGGCACATATTCATGGGATCCACCGGTTCAATCACATACTATATAATCCAAAAACTGAACTCCTGATACATTATGACCTTTTGCCAGTGTACCTAAAGTACCAATTTGGAGATAACTTTCTATTAGCATGGCAAGTAATCCTCCACACTGTAATACATGCCTTTAACCAATGACCATTATCAGTGGCAAGTCACCGCCCGGTAGAATATATTAAGTGTGGTCCTGCTTACAATTACTCGCAATGACCCACATGAGGAATTCATGCTTCTAGGTCTTGCAATTTTTAGCTCTGTGGCTTCAGAAGTTTTGATTCCTGATGCAGAAGTACCTCTACTGAAAAATAACAAGAGTCCCATTAAACTTCATGCTGGCTATGCCATCTTTTATTTCATGCTTCTTGTACAAGAAAACTTCTGGCAAGAAAAGGGAACACTATCCTGATAGGAATAACTGATCCTGCTCAACAGCTGGAAATAGGGCTGTTGCTATACAATGGGACCAGGTAATTTACTGGGGTACTGCTTGGTAATTCTGTGCTAAATGTTGATGATAAACAAAAGTAGAAGTTATAAACTAAAAAATGTTACTTAGAGGCTCAGTCTCAATAATAAGCATCTTGGTTTCCCCACTAAAGTGAACATTTACACAGAAAAGGGTGCTAGCTATGACAAGAACTTAATGGATAATGATGAGTATCATTTGTTTTCTAAATACAAGCTGCAGTGGTGGGAGCTCTAGTTTTTCCCACTAATCTTACTCAAGTGTATTTCCTCATAGAACAAAGAACAGCCCAAACCATGCAGGAACTGTTCCCAAATGGGAAGAGCTTAGATACCCACATACGTCCATTAGGATGTTCCAAGGCACTCATGTTTGTGGTCTCCAGAATCACCGCTTTCTAATGGCTTCTATTGAGTTCTTCCCTAGTAATTATTTTTGACCAAAGGGAGATGCCTCACCAGAATTAACTGCCTCACACCAAAGCAAACTGCATATAACCACTAATCCATGGGAAGGTACAGCCCACTTTCTTCAATTCAGAATATTTCTGAAGGGTCATACCAGCCCCCCAGCTCCTTATGGGATGGTTGGAGCCATTGTTGCATCACAGTTCAACATCTTCTGCCCAATCCAGGTCCCTCATTCCTGCACAGGTGTCATTACCAAAAACAATCCCCAGTGAATCATCTGTATGCAAATATCCATCTCAGAGTCTCTTCCCTAGGGAGCTCACCCTACAGCATTATTACATCTCAATTGCTGTATGTATGGATGTGAGAATTGGACTGTGAAAAGGCCTGAGTGCTAAAGAATTGATGCTTTTGAACTGTGGTGTTGGAGAAGACTCTTGAGAGTCCCTTGGACTGCAAGGAGATCAACCAGGCCATTCTGAAGGAGATCAGCCCTGGGATTTCTTTGGAAGGAATGATGCTAAAGCTGAAACTCCAGTACTCTGGCCACCTCATGCGAAGAGTTGACTCATTGGAAAAGACTCTGATGCTGGGAGGGATTGGGGGCAGGAGGAGAAGGGGACGACAGAGGATGGGATGGCTGGATGGCATCACTGACTCGATGCATGTGAGTTTGAGTGAACTCCAGGAGTTGGTGATGGACAGGGAGGCTTGGTGTGCTGCGATTCATGGGGTCGCAAAGAGCCAGACATGACTGAGTGACTGAACTGAATTTAACTGAACTGATATTTAAAACATGTTGTTAATTTGACTCACCTCCCAGTGCCACACCTTCCAAAGTGGTCTTTCCTTAGGTGATTCTTGGATTCTCGGAAGTGCTGCCAGCCCCCTTTGGCCATGCTTTCTTCCCAGGATTCTGGAGAAGGGAGGTCTTTACTGTCAGGCTCACCCACATGATAAAGACTGCTGTGCTACTTATCTCTTCTCCTCATTGTGAAACTTCATGAGAGATTTTTACCAAGTCACAGACCAAACTGTCCAATTGAGCAGCCTTCTCTTGTATTCTCTGGTGGCTCAGGTGGTAAACCATCTGCCCACAATGTGAGAGACCCAGGTTCAATTCCTGGGTCAGGAAGATCTCCTGGAGAAGGAAATGGCAACTCACTCCAGTATTTTTGCCTGGAAAATCCCATGGACAGAAGAACCTGGTAGGCTACAGTCTGTGGAGTCACAAAGAGTCGGACACGACTGAGTGACTTCACTTAACTCTTGTATTCATCCTCTTTTATTTCTCTGATTTAAAGCCTGGTTTGGGATTGTTTACTCCAGATCTTCCATTCTGGGTAATCCATCCTTGAATAATTCTCAGGTTTCCTCTTTTACCCAATCTCCCACATTTTTGCTGAAAGTATTTGTACTCCCTTCTGCCATCATGCAAGGAGAGCAATTAGGGTTTCAATGCTGGGAACACCTTAAACACTCATTTTTAGGGAATTATGGAGGACAAATACATGTTTAAATTGTGCCCTTATTAGCAATGTTCATTGATTAGCATTGAATGACTCGAAAGTATTTCAAAAATTTTTTGCTTCCTTAGGTAAAATTGATCAACTATTTATCTGAGTCAACCCTTAGACCGTAATTATCTTTGAGGAAAAATATAATTTTGTGTAAAGGGTAGCGACAAAACCAAGAAAAATGATGAATAGGCAGATGACTGTTTATAAAAGCATTGTACTAGATATTGAAGGTCGTAAAAAAGTATATTTTATACTTGCTGTTAGTAAATTCTTAAAAGCTAAAGATTAAAAGCAGATGATATCACACAAAATAATATTAAATTAAAGGATTTAACAATATCCAAGTAGAAATGGATAAAACTATAAGAATGTGGGAGGAGATTTATTAGTGAGAGACAAAGAATTTGTACTTGCAGAAAAGGGAGTATTAGAAGAGTTTAGACTCGTGGAAACCAAATGTTCAGATTTTCAAGAGGAAGAAAGACAAGGTCAATGCATCTAAGCAAACTATAATCCCATTCTACTCCATCTCTACCATGTTCAATGAAGCAAAACTGGACTGTTTGGTCAGCAGCCATTTATAACTCAGCATGTTTTAGTTGCCTGAGTACTCACATTTTTTAAAAAATTTAGCCAAGTTTGGTTTTGGCCTGAATTCTTCTTTGGGGTAAATTTCAAACCATAGAAAAATCACATCGTTTTTTGGCTTCCCGCTACGGCAACCTGGGTTAGACTTTGTGGGATTCTGGATTCTGCAGCCATGCTCAGCACAAAGGTTTCTGGCAGACACAGACCCATTTCAAAAGTCATGCCAATGGCTGCTATTGTAGGGGTCAGCCCTTCAAAAGACCAAAATTCCTGTTTTCAATTATGTAGGTCTTGTTATGATTTATTTAGTTCTGGACATCCAATCCAGGAAAGATTGAACCCCACTTTCATTAAAGATATCATATGAGTAAATAGGCAGCTCAAAATTGCAGAACAGTTTATGGAGCAGACAAAATGAAGTTATTCTGAAAAAGTATACTAAAACAATATTCGTTATTAAGTCATTTGATGATATATAAAACATTAAAAGAAATACAAGATTAAGCCCTTTTATATTACTTTCCTTACTGCTTTATTTTTATTACCTAAGACTTGTTTGAAGCATAAGAATCTCACGGCTGTAACTGTACCTCTGCATTCATTTTTATAATAATAGCTATCATTTATTTAGTTCCTAACTAATTGAGACATTTTATGTATTCAATTTCACTTTATCTTAACTCTGTGACTAAAAGCTATTGATATTTTATAGGTAAGGAGACTGACACAGATACTAAGTATTTTTTCAAAGGTAACAAAGTTAGTAAATATTAGAGGTATTTAACAGGTATCATGGACTATATTAATGCAAAATATGGCTTTCTCCCTTAGTAGTTTCCCTTCTGTAGCCCTTTCCTGATGAACTCAGGAGTAGGTATGTACTTGCTTTGGCCAATGAAATAATATGTGCTCACTTCTGAGCAAAAGTGTTGTGGGCTGCTACCAAGCAGAAGTGTGAAGAGTTAGTGAAGGGTCATCATGGCCTTTTTCTTTTCACTGCATAATCAGAAACTCCCTAGTTAGAGACAGCTCCTTTAGCCTAGACTATATCTGCCTTGAGATAAACAGAAGCGGCATTTTGCAATGGACATGTAGTCTGAGTGAAAATGAACTGTTACTCTCTTCTGATACTTGGGGGAGGGGGGAAGTCACTTGTTGACACAGTATCCTGGTCTGGCCTGACTGACTCAATAGATCAGCAAGTAGAAGTCACTTTGACTTGAATTCAACATGTTTCCCATGATTGTTGCAAAAAAGTGTTCTGATTACACAGTGACATTTATCTCCATCAAAAAGTTACTCAAAGTATTTATGTGCCATCTACCGTGAGACTCTTGAGAGTCCCTTGGACTGCAAGGAGATCCAACCAATTCATTCTGAAGGAGATCAGCCCTGGGATTTCTTTGGAAAGAATGATGCTTAAAGCTGAAACTCCAGTTTACTCTGGCCACCTCATGCGAAGAGTTGACTCATTGGAAAAGACTGATGCCAGGACAGATTGGGGGGCAGGAGGAGAAGGGGACGACAGAGCATGAGATGGCTGGATGACATCCCCAACTTGATGGACGGGCATTTGAGTGAACTCCGGGAGTTGGTGATGAACAGGGAGGCCTGGCGTGCTGCAATTCATGGGGTCGCAGAGTCGGACACGATTGAGCGACTGAACTGAACTGTGAGATTATGTTCATTTGCTTTCATTGATTTTATTTTTGTATTTTTAATCTATGACCAGACAACAGCATATGTATTAACATATGTGTATACCTTTCCTTCTGCCTAACCTTAAGTATATTAAGTGACAGTATTTTTTCATCTCCCAAGATGTCTTTATTTACCCTTGGCAGACACTAACTCTTGAAATAAATAATGTCTTTGGAAATAATACTGAAAATATAATTTTGTAATTATACAACTTAAATCTAATATTTGTATTGTATTCATGTAAAATTATGTCCTACTCAATTCTGGTTTATCACTTCTATATTTCTAATGTACATTCTGTTGTACTCTTTAGAGCAGTCATTTCCTCTACAGCTTAGGTCTAGGGAAAAAAAAACCAATGGCAGTTAATTTTTCTTATTTTATTTATATTTTGCTTTTTAATATTTTTAGTGTTCATAAAATCTATATCCAGCAAACACATAGATTGCCACATATCCCAAGAAGTTACTAAAATTCATTAAAATAAACTTTTAAAGTTTAGAATATTCTTAGATTTACAGAAGAATCACAAAGATAATACAAGATATTCATAAGTACTGCACACATGCCCTTATTATTAACTTGTTTTGTGTAGTGCATTTGTTACAATAAATGGCTAAGAATGATGCATTATTATTCATTGAGGTTCACAAATTATTTAGATTTCCTTAATTTTTACCTAATATCCCTTTTCTTTTCCTGGACTCCATCCAGGATACCACATTATAATGAGTAGTTAAGTCTCCTTAGACTCCTCTTTGCTGTGACAATTTCTCATGTTGCCCTAATTTTTTATGAACTTGATAGCTTTACTAGTACTGGGTAGCTATTTTGTAGAATAACCCTCTCTTCTGATGTCTGGTGCTTTTTCCTCATGATTAGATGGAGTTGTGGTTTTATGAAAGGGAGTCCTCAGAGATAAAGGGTCATCTTCATTACATCATTTCAAGGGTAGATACTATCAATGTGATTGATTATTTTTGATGTGAACCCTGATCACCTGTCAGAGATAGTGTTGATCAGGCTTATTCACCATGAAGTTAACTTTTTCTGATTTTTGATACTATGCTCTTTTTCACCTTTTTTTATTATGCTGTGCTTCTCTCTGAACAGACCACACTTAACGAGTGGAGAGTTATGCTTCACTCCCTTGAGGGTAAAATATCTACACAAATTATTTGGAATCCTTCTGTATGGCATGTTTATCTTTTCTCCATAATTTGTTGATTTATTCAATCACTTGTTTATATCAATATAAACTTATGAACATTTATTTTTAGCACTGGATCATAATCAAATTCTATTTTATTTCTTGCTCATTTTTATCCATCTTTGGCCATGGGAAGCTTTTTCAGTTGACTCGTGTGTCCCTCTGATATACTCCATCATTGAGGTTTTCTTTTATTACCAGCCCTTTACTTTCAGACACTACAGAAGACTGCAGGATCATCCTGTATACTTTTCCCCAAGATTACAGGATCATTTGCTTTTTTTCCAAGAAGTACCCTAGTCCCTCTTACTAGAAATCAAGATTTAGGTAACATGCTCATTATTACTAAGGTGTACTGCTTCTGGATCCTCTAAGCTGACAAAGCAGAGAACAACATGTGTGAATAATAACTGGTACATATTCACATATCTATAAATATTTGTATATGTAACTATTTTAATCTAAAATGGGAGCTTTTGCTGGTGTATCCAAATTCTATCTTTTTCCTCAAGATCATTGTAGTCTTCTTCCTTTGCTTATCTGTAATCTTCTATTCCAGAAGTGAGAAATCTGGCTATTATTATTGGCCATAGGTTCACTTAATTGTTTAATCACAATATAGTGGTGTTAGAATGATTAATCCCTACCCCCATGTGAAATAACTCTAATATCTATAGCATATTGCTTACGTGTAGTTCCCTTTGCCTCTAGTCTTGTAGACTCCACTTTTTTCCAAGTTTATTTAGGCCAAGACATTTACTCTTTCCCCTTTCAGTGAACTTGTTTCACACATTCATAATACAGTTAGATTGTTTTGGTACATTCTGCCACTCGTCCTGGGATCCCTCAATATCTTAAGTGATTTTTAAATTTTTTTCATGCGTTAAGATTCAGTCTTTTGCTGCACAATGTCGTGTATCCACCATTATGCTGCTGCTGCTGCTGCTGCTAAGTCGCTTCAGTCGTGTCCGGACTCTGTGCAACCCCATAGACGGCAGCCAACCACCTGCCTACGACAGGCTCCTCTGTCCCTGGGATTCTCCAGGCAAGAACACTGAGGTAGGTTGCCATTTCCTTCTCCAATGCATGCATGCATGCTAAGTCACTTCAGTCGTGTCCAACTCTGTGCAACCCCATAAACAGCAGCCCACCAGCCTCCCCTGTCCATGGGATTCTCTAGGCAAGAATACTGGAGTGGGTTGCCATTTCCTTCTTCCATCCACCATTATAGTGTAAGACAAAATATTTTTACTGCCTTAAATTATTTTTTATGTTTCATCTATTAAATCCTCTCCCAAACCCTTGGCAAATACATATTTTTACCATTTTACTTCAGTTTTGCCTTTTCCATAATAAAATATTCTTTGAATCATATAGTAATAGCCTTTTCAGAGTGACTTCTTCCTGTTAGAAACATGCATTTAAGATTCACAGATGTCTTTTCATGGTTTGATAGCTCATATCTTTTTTCCCTTTAATAGTATTACACAAATATACCTTGTACAAGTAAATCACAGTTGGTTTGAACATTTACCTACTAAAGGACATCCTGGTTGCTTCCAGTTTTTGACAATTATGAAAAAGGCCGCTATAAGCATTCACATGTAGGTTCTTGTGAAACATAAATTTCCAAATGACTTGGATAAATAGCTATGTGAATGTTTATTGAATCAAATGGTAGGACCATATTTAATTTTGTAAAAAGCTGCCAAACTGTCTTCCAGTTGCTGTACCGTTTTCCATTTTCAGCAGCAATGGATAGGAATTTCTATTGCGCAACATCCCTGTCTGCAGTCAGCACTGTCAGTATTTTGGGTTGCATCCAAATACTGAGGCCATCAGAAATTTCATTCAGGTTTTTCTGTAACATCTTATGGAAGCCACAAGATTATTCAATGTAGAATAATGTAGAAGTTCTAGTTTAGAAAAGGCAGATGTCATTAAGGATAGACAAAGCTCTCACACTTTAGTATTTTTTCTGAGAATCATCAAGTCCACTTCAGAATACTTTAACATTAGTAATTTGGGAAGGCAACACATCCTGAATAAGTTATCTCTATGCATGGATTTAATTTCCACCATAAAATGAAGCTAGAAAGTTACAACTAACAATTAGAACTGAAAAACTTTCCTATTTAACATACAACATTGTTGATTATATGTATCATATTTTATATACATACCCAGTACTTATTTGGGGATAAATTAAATTGGAAGTCTACCTTTGATTGCCTTCAGATAGTTCCCTCTTCACTTTCCCCACCACTGTTAAGCACAAATTTGATCTATTTTCCTATTTGATTTTGAAGTATAATTGACCAACACTGTGTTAGTTCTTGTTACAAAGCATAGCAATTCCATATTTTTGCACATTTCAAAGCAATCACCACAAGTCTTGTTTCCTTGAAGGTGAAGGTGAAGATGAAGTTGCTCAGTCGTGTCCAACCTTTGCGACCCCATGGACTGTAACTTACTAAGCTTCTCCATCCATGGGATTCTCCAGGCAAAAATACTGCAGTGGATTGCTATTTCCTCCTTACTAAGATATTATTACATAGCTATTGAATATATTTCCCACCCTGTACATTTCATAGCTGTGACTCATTTATTTTGCAGCCGGAAGTTTGTACCTCTTAATCTCCCCCATTTCTTTTTTTCCTCTCCCCAAGCCCTCCCTTCTGGCAACCGTGTTTCTTTTCTGTATCCATAACTCGGTTTCTGTTTTGTTTATTCATTTGTTTTCTTTGTCAGATTCCACAGAAATGTGAGATCTTACAGTTCTTGTCTTTCTCTATCAAACTTATTTCACTAAGCACAATATCCCAGGATTGTCCATGTTGTCACACATGGTAAGACTTCATTCTTTTTATGGCTAATATTCCATTGTATGTGTGTGTGTGTGTATGTGTGTGTGTGTGTGTGTGTGTGTGTGTGTGTATGCATACCACATCTTTTTTATGCATTCATCTATTGATGGGAATTGAGGGTGCTTCCATATCTTGGCTACTGTAAATAATGCTGCCATAAACAGGATATCTTTCAAATTAGTGCTTTTGATTTTTTTTAGATAAATACCTAGAAGTGGAATTGCTGGGTGATATGGTAGTTCTATTTTTAAGTTTTTGAGAAAACTCCATACTATTTTCCATAGTAGGTGCCCCAAAATTTACATTCCCACTGACAGTGTACCAAGCTCCCCTTTTCTCCATGTTCTTGCCAACACTTGTTATTTGTTGTCTTTTTGATAATAGCCATTCTGACAGGTGTGAGGTGATATCTTATTGTGGTTTTGATTTGCATTTCTCTGATGATTAGTGATACTGAGTATCTTTTCATGTGCCTGTATGCCACTCTGTCTTTGGGAAAAGGTTTATTCAGATACTCTGCTTACTTTCTGATCACATGTTTGTTTACCTGATGTTGAGTGAAATGAGTTCTTTGGATATTAAACCCTTATCAGATATAATGTTTGCAAAATCTTTTCACATTCTGTAAGTGGCTTTCTCATTTTGTTGATGCATTTCCTCTGCTCTGCAAAAGCTTTGCAATTGATGTAATCCCATTTGTTTATTTTTGCTTTTATTTCCCTTGTTGAAGGGGACAGTTTCCTCTACTCCCCAAAAAAACCTGATTAAAACCAATGCCAAACACCTTACTCCCAAAGTTTTCTTGTAAAAGTTTTATAGTTTCAAGTCTTACACTTAAGTCTTTAATCCATTTTTAATTACAGGATTTGAGAGTTGAATTCTTCATTTTAATAAGATATCTACAACTTGTGGCTTTTAGACTATTCATATAGAAACCCACTAGTCCACGCTGAACTATCACATATATAGAAATAAAGGATTATGGCATAGTAATCAGAAGTTTCTGTCAAATTATCCAAACAATTTAGTACACTCTGGGAGAAACCTAAGCTAGAACAGTTGATAGTAAATGATTCTTTCATCACAGCACTAACTGATGATTTCTGCTCTACTGAAATAGTTCAGTGGAAGATATTGAATAAAGTTTTCTGTCAATATGTAGTGCTAAATTAATAGGGAATCAGAAAAAGCACCACTTATATGGGTGCAGGCTAACTTAAAATATTGTGTAGAGTGAATGAACATTACATAGCATTAAAAACACATTGAAGTAAAAACTTATTAGTGAATTTATTTTCTCAAAGCCCTGATACAAAACCAAACATGTTTAGTGAATATATACATATTCTTTGTATTTCTTTTTTCTCAAAATTTGAAGTTCTTACAAAAGCTTAAACATAGTGGGCTTCTCTGCCTCTCAAGTTAAACCTATTTGTTTATTGCTATAAGTAAATAGAAATCACATATTTCTGTCTCCAAAATTGCCTTGGCTCTAATTCATATCAATTTACAATCAATATGAAGTGTCAAATAAAGCCAAGAATAACTTTGAGAAAATCTGAATAAGCATTTTTTAAAAGGAAAAATGCTTCTATTTAGAACCCTATATCTATACAAAAGTATTTCATAATTTGTAATTACAATTCATTTAGGCAGGATAGAAATATTTAGACTCAATAAGTTTGACTGAAATGTATAACTGATCCTCTTTGCAATTCTCTTTAAGACTACATCTAAGAAAATAAAAGGCAACATGGATGGAGTTGCTGTTCAACATTGTCCACTTTAGATCCACATTTCTTAATTTGCTAATAACTTTTCCATATTATGCTGATCTGCAAGTTTTGAAACCATATTTTTAACCTAAGCAGTTGGCATAATTTCTAGAATAACTGCTTTATTCTGGGAAATCTGGCTGCCATGATTAGTGGTTTGACTACAGTATTTCCATACGAGTAAGTTCCCACTGATGTATTTGTGGTTTCACATATACCAAGAAATATTCTGTGATGAGTGCTGGATGGAAAAGATGTTCATCTCACAGTGATCTTTCTGGCCACATAGACATACCACAATCTGTATCCATAATCTTGAAATTTTGGCAGTCATAAATATACATTAGTCTTGCCAATATATATTCATTATTTAGACAGCTTTCTTTTGATGTTTTAGCCTTTAGGAAATGAAGGAAAAAGAAACATGTCTCTAAATTTTTTCCAAATTTTCTATTGAATACCCCAAGCTACTTTAATAATTGACTTAGACCAATTTCAGAGTCACATTTCTATATATATAAGGATGTATATATATATATATACACATATATATATATATTTAGAGAGAGAGAGAGAGAGAGAAAGAGAGAGAAAGAAAGGGTGGTAGGGAGAGAGAGACTTATACTGTGAGCAGTCAGAGTGCAGATGCAGCCAGGGTGCAGAAATGCCAATTGTTCCTTAAGAATATGTGCAGTTAAGGCACATAAAAGGATCAGTGGAGGACAATAACTTGTTTTTTCTTTCACTCTATACCCACCAAGGAGAACAGACTCCAGTCACCATAAAAGGACCTCATCAGAGAAGGCTTTTAATATAAAGCATCTGTCTCAAGTTTTTAAAATGTGACTTCGTTTTCCTCTTAAATACCATAGCTGCTGACCTTTTGAAACAGAGCTGAAGTTTCTCTCTGCTTGAAATTGTTCATTCTCATAAAGAACAATAATCAATTAATGCATTTATTTTAATCTCACTTGGCCTTTCTTGAGAGCAAGCACATTCCAAAATAGCTCTCTGTGCTCTTTAAGTCCTAGTTACACTGTTTCATTTTACATCCAAAAAGTGAATTTGCTAGAGCAATTTTCCTGATAATTGTTAAAGGAAAAGATAAGTGGTATTACATGAAAGTTAGTAACACATAATATATGATATAAAAATCATATACTTTTATATGTTAAAGGCTGTTCAGCTGTTGAACAGGCTTTAATGTATAAAATTCAAAATTATAAAACATGCTTTTCCTCTTACTCTTCCATTTATTTTGTTTTGTTGTTAGACAATTTTCACGAATTGCTTTTTGGGACATTTTTGTACAATTTTCCTTTGACCTTCTAATTTTTAGTTGGGGAACAGTAAGGGAAACAATCTGGTTTTGATGGAATCCCAAATTTTTGTAAGTGTGTGTGTGTTCTAAATAAACTCAACTAGGTCATATGACTCATGTGCTTTCCATGGTCTCATTTACTTTATGTCTACAAACTTTCTAATTAATTTTATTTGATCATATATACATTTCTAATTATTTCTTTTAAAACACTGAACTATTTGCTAAGAAAGAGGTACTGCCTCAGGGTTTATTTGGCAAGATAACTTTGAAAGGTTTGTACAAATTTGCTCAATTTGCATACCAAAAATAAATACTTGAGCCCGTTGTGGTTTTCAAGGACAGCTGTTTTCTCTAGTTTCAGCTCTATGATTAAGCCTTAAGGAAGGGATGCAGGGTGATGAGAAATTCAATTGGTGCCTTTGGAAGATCTAACAGGCCTGCTGGGGATTTGTATGTTCTCTGTTTTTCTTTTCTTTATAGGTACAGTAATAAGAAAAACTTTACCAAAAAAGTGACACAAAGGCGTACAACACAACACATGTCAAAGGCAGTTTTATTTGAATCAGTTTTGCGAGAATATTCTAACCTTTACCTTCTCACAAATGAAGTTTTGTTATAAAACCAAAGCACATATAAGCAAGACAAATTCTCTGTGAACTTAGCTATTTGACTTCACGCAAACATATTTAAGAATACTTATGCTTTGCTATTTTATTATAGGTTTATTTTATGTCAGCATTTTTTGCTGGGATTTTAAAGATTTAATGTTTACTTGGAAAAGATGGGGTCTCTGAATTCCTTTGAGACATGATCGTTTATCTTGAAGTTATCCTGAAAATGCAGCAAGCCAGTACGCTTTTGAAGAGAAGGATAGACCCCGTTTCCGCCCTGTAAATATGCTCTGAGTCTGTGTCCCTAGGAGTACGAAAAGTTGAGAAATGAGAGAATGTTAGAACATTTTGCCTTCTATTCAGATTTATTATGAAGGTACAGAACTCTTCTCTGGTTACTCACTGGTAAAGAACTTGCCTGCCAATGCAGGGGACATGAGTTTGATCCCTGGGTCAGAAAAATCCCCTGGAGAAGGAACTGACTACCCACTCCAGTATTCTCACTTGGGAAATCCTGTGGACAGAGAAGCCTGGTGGGCTTCAGTCCATGGGACTGAAGGAGAGTCGGACATGAGTTAGCAACTAAACAAAACAGCAATAGAGCTGTACACACAGATTTTGAGATGGGGGGATCTTCCTGACCCATGGATTGAACTTGGGTCTCCATCATTGCAGGCAGATTCTATACCATCTGAGACACCAGTGAAGCTCACTTTGAGATGATAAACAGATACAAAAGCTGGGATAGTGTTGTGGTTTCTATTTTCCTTTTTAAAGGGACTCTGACCAGCCAGATGCCTCATGAACCTAGGAGCCATAGATTCAATATTTATTTATAACTAGAATGTAAATAAAAGATGAAATATAGCTTTCTATGACTTTCTTAAGCTTTGGTTTATTTGGAGGACTTCCTTCCTTTTATGCCAAGAATAACTAATGTTCAAGAAGTCAAAGATCAGTCTAGAGCTATAACCATGTCACATCACAGTATGAAGTTTTAAATCTTCATTTACTAATTCACTGTAGATTAGACTGAGTTGTTTTAAACCAAACAGAGTTTATATGTAATCTTTTTAAAAAATAAGCTAAAAATTCATGCAATGTATGGTTGAGATATTTTCAAAATCTGATGATTCTAAGGAAGAGATACAGTTTCCTAACCACCATGGATGTCAGGAAGTCATGAAAGAAGTGGCCAGCTTATCTTCAGGCATTTTCTTGCTTAACTCCTTTTATGTAGAAAAGATGAAAACTGGAGGCTTTTACCAGATATCTAGGGGGGAATTAAAGAGGATTTACTGGAGAAAGAGTTTGTTTTTTGTATTTTTTTTTTTTTTTTTTTTACAAAATTGCATCATACTGTTTACTCGCTAGCCTGCAAACGATCCAAATTGTCTGAAGAATGAACAGGGCAGGTATCTGTGCTTAGTTATTTGCCAAGTGTGGGTTAGTTTTTACCTCTCAACATTTACAACTATCTCCTCCTTATCTGTCTCTTCCCATTCCTTGTACTATGCAGTACAAGTTTTTTTTTGTTTTCAATTAAAGTAGATACTGTGAATAAAACAAATGAAGAGCTAAATAGATAAATGAGGTGTGTGTGTTTGTGTATGTATATGACAGAACATGGTTTAAGATGATTCTTTGCCAAAATCTGTGTTCAAACACTTCCTACATGTACTTAGCTATTTATTGCCAATTATTAACTTACACTCATATTACACTTTAAAAAGTATGCAAAAAAGTGAAGTGACATGACGCACTGGAAAAGAGCAACAATTTTAAATTAGTCCCAGAGGCTACATTAATTTTTTTCAAGTATTAGTAGACTTCACCATAAAATTCTTTAATTTTTTTCTTTCAAAATGTAGCCAAGAAGCTAACATCTTTCTTTGCTTTCTTTACAGGAAAGAACCAGTATCTGGATTATTTCCAGGCCATCCAGACAGCTATTTTAACTGGAACAAGTGACCTTTGGAACAGACTAGAACATAGCAGACTGGCCAGACAGAGGGGAGGGAGTAGTCAACTGGGAAGGGCCCCATCCTGTTCCTATGAAATGTCATTTGAAGTAAGAGGACAGTAAAAAGCTAAGGACAAATAAATGAACTTACAAACATTTAAAGCCAATGAAAACTGATGACCGCAACATGGGAATGAAGGAAAGACACATTTTGAATCTTTACCTATCATCCTTTTTTCTTTTTTGTAGCATAATTGCCCAACAATGCTGTGTTACACTCTCTTGTACAACAAAGTGAATCAATTATAGCATTCCTATATCTCCTTTTAGATTTCCTCCCCGTTTAGGTCACCACACAGCACTGAGGATGATTCCCTGTGCTCTACGGCAGGTTCTCGCTGGTTGTCTATTTTATACACAGTAGTGTATGCATGTCAACCCCAATCTCCCCCATTCCCTACTTTCACTCCGTGGTGTCCATACATTTGTTCTCCATATCTGTGTCTCTATTTCTGCTTTGCAAATAGGTTGATCTGTTCCATTTTTTTGAGATTCCACATATGTACATTAATATATGATCATTTGTTTTACTCTTTATGACTTACTTCAGTCTGTATGACAGTCTTTAGGTCTATCCATGTCTCTGCAAATGCCACAGTTTTGTTCCTTTTTATGGCTGAGTAGCATTCCATTGTGTATATGCACCACAACTTCATTCATCCTTCTGCTGATGGACATTTAGGCTGCTTCCATGTTCTGGCTGTTATAAATAGTATCATTCTTTAATTCACATTCTCAACAAATATAGTTCTCCACCTGCCGAGTACATGCAATGTCCCTTAACTACTATACAACATTAATCTTTGAATCTTTACACCCTCATTGAAGCTGTAATAATCAATTAATAAATACTATTAACATAATTAATATAGTCAATTGTTTACCTCCCTTGACTGAACCAGATTTCTTTAGTCTATGAATCAATTGTGATCAATAGATGCTCACAGAGAATATCAAGGTTTTTAATAGCAAATCATTGCTGTATAAGATAACAGTTAAAATTATGGTAAAGATTTTATTAGAGAGGACAAAGTGATTATATTCTCCTAATATTTACTTGGAAGACATATTGCTCTTTTCTTTCACAAAGAGCACATGAAGTTTTAGCTTACATCATTAGCAAGAAACATGCTAAAGGTCATTAAACATTTTACTGAACACTTTATGAATAAAGTGTTGTGTGTGTCACCAAAGAATATACAAAACTGTCAAAGCAATCCTTCATTAACATTTTTGGAGAATAAGTAGAAAAGTTAAAAAAAATTGTTATTAAAACTTTATTTTAAATGTTTCCAAGAGAGCATTTTATTGATTTTTGCAAATATACTAGTAATGATAATAAACCATGATTTATGGAGAAAATGCCATGAGATTTCAGAATGTCTTTAGCAGAGAATTTCACTAGGCCCAGTGTATGCTGGGGAATTCTTTTAAGAAGATAGTTTCTACAGCTTCTAGCCAGACTTTCTTTAATGAGAACAGCAACACTTGAAAGTCTAATGCAAGTTCCAAAGTGCCTAAAGAGCTGCTTGCAAACTGGAAATGTTTGGCTCAATGAATTCTGAGTGTGCATCTGAATAAACTCTTAAAATGTGGCTAAATTAGCAAAGTTTTAGTTATGTAGCTACAGTGGTACTATTGGGCTTCCCCAGTAGTTCAGCGATAAAGAATCCTCCTGCAATGCAGGAGACACAGATTTGATCCCTGGGTCAGAAAGATTCCCTGGAGGAGGAAATAGCAACCGACTCCAGTATTCTTGCCTGAAAAATCCCATGGACAGATGAGTCCGGTGGGCTAGTCCATAGGGTAGCAAAGAGCTGGATATGACTAGGTGTGACAAGTGAGTGAGTGGTACTGTTAGCTCACACAAAACCCAATGTTTTTGATACAAAAATAAGAAATTCAGTTATTTTAATTTATCGTGTAGTGTCAGAAAAATCTGAAACAAGCTTTTAAACTCCTTATTTTGCACATTATTTAACTATGATTTTAGAAGTAGTGGGTCTTAGGACTCATGAACTAGAGTGGAAAGAAATGGATTCAGAGAAAGGTGGTAGCTTCTGCTAGTGGTATCCTCTGCTAGTAGTAATATCTTCTTCTAGGTGGCGCCAGTGGTAAAAAACAAAAACAAAAACACAAAACTACCTGCCAGTGTAGGAGCACAAGAGACACAGGTGTGATACCTGGGTCTGGAAGACCGCCTGGAGGAGAAAATGTCAATCCACTCCAGTATTCTTGCTTGAGAATCCCATGGTCAGAGAAGCCTAGAGGGCTATGGTCCACGCGGTCACAAAGAATCGGACATGACTGAAGCAGCTTAGCACAAAACAGCACAATATCTTCTGCTATTTAATAATACCCATTTTCACAAAAATTTATTAGGTTAATCAAGACCTTCTAGAAATAACACCCTCAAAAGATCTCCTTTTCATTATAGAGGACTGGAATGTAAAAGTAGGAAGTTAAGAGATACCTTGAGTAACAGGAAAATTTGGCCTTGGGGTACAAAACAAAGCAGGTAAAAGGCTAACAGAGTTTTGGCAAAAGAACACACTGGTCATAGCAAATACCCTTGTCCAATAACACAAGAGAAGATTCTACATATGGACATCACCAGATGGTCAACATAGAAATCAGATTGATTACATTTTTTGCAGCCAAAGATGGAGAAGCTCTATAAAGTCAGCAAAAACAATACCGGGAGCTGACTGTGGCTCAGATTATGACTCATTGTCAAATTCAGACTTGTGAAGTGAAGTCACTCAGTCGTGTCCCACTCTTTGTGACCCTGTGGACTGTATCCTAACAGGCTTCTTTGTCCATGCGATTCTCTAAGGCAAGAATACTGGAGTGGGTTACCATGTCCTTCTCCAAGGGATCGTCCCAACCCAGGGATCAAACCCGGGTCTCCCGCATTGGAGGCAAATGCTTTAACCCCTGAGCCACAAGAGAAGCCCCTAAATTCAGGCTTAGATTGACCTAAATCAAATCCTTTATGATTATACCATAGAAGTGACAAATAGATTCAAGGGACTAGATCTGATAGAGTGCCTGAAGAACTAAGGATGGAGGTACAGTGATCAAGACCATCCCCATGGAAAAGAAACGCAAAAAAGCAAAACAGTTGTCTGAGGAGGCCTTACAAATAGCTGAGAAAATAAGAGAAGCAAAAGGCAAAGGAGAAAGGGAAGATACACCCATTTGAATGCAGAGTTCCAAAGAAAAACAAGGAGAGATAAAGCCTTCTTCAGTGATCAATGCAAATAAATAGAAGACAACAACAGAATGGGAAAGACTAGAGATCTCTTCAAGAAAATTAGAGATACCAAGGGACCATTTCATGCAAAGATGTTCAGAATTAAGGACTGAAATGGTATGGATGTAACAGAAGCAAAAAATATTAAGAAGAGGTGGCAAGAATACAGAACTGTACAAAAAAAGATCTTCATGACCCAGATAATCATGCTGGTATCACTCATCTAGAGCCAGACATGCTGGAATGTGAACTCAAGTGGGCCCAAGGAAGCATGACTACAAACAGCTAGTGAAGGTGATGAAATTCCAGTTGAGCTATTTCAAATCCTAAAAGATGATGCTATGAAAGTGCTGCACTCAACATGCCAGCAAATTTGGAAAGCTCAGCAGTGGCCACAGATTGGAAAAGATGTTTTCATTCCAATCCCAAAGAAAGGCAATGCAAAAGAATGCTCAAACTACTGCACAAGTGTACTCATCTCACATGCTAGCAAAGTAATGTTCAAAATTCTCTAAGTCAGGCTTCAACAGTATGTGAACCATGAACTTCCAGATGTTCAAGCTGGATTTCTAAAAGACAGAGAAATCAGAGATCAATTTGCCAACATCCGTTGGATCATCAAAAAAGCCAGAGAGTTCCAGAAAAACACCTACTTCTGCTTTATTGACTATGCCAAAACCTTTGACTGTGTGGATCACAATAAACTGGAAAATTCTTCAAGAGGTGGGAACACCAGACCACCTGATCTGCCTTCTGAGAAATCTGTATGCAGATCGACAAACAAAATTTAGAACTGAGAGAGTCAATTCGTAGGCAGGTTGATAAGAGTTCTGGGGTTTCTGAGGAGAAGAGAGGAGTCTGGGCTTCTCAACGAGGAGGAAAAGACAAAATCAGTCTTTAGAAAAAGCTGCTACAGCTGCCTCAGATGATATTTATGGGAGAGAATATAAGGAGGAAAAT
>SJYC01110744.1:0-11610 GCA_006408675.1 Madoqua kirkii | reverse complement strand
AAGCTCCAATACTCTGGCCACCTGATGCAAAGAACTAACTCATTTGAAAAGACCTCTATGCTGGGAAAGACTGAAGGCAGGTGAAGGAAACAACAGAGCATAAGATGGTTGGATGGCATCACTGACTCGATGGACATGAGTTTGAGCAAGCTCTGGGAGTTGGTGATCGACAGAGAAGCCTGGCGTGCTACAGATCATGGGGTCATAATGAGTTGGACACGACTGAGAGACTGAACTGAACTTCAGTGTCAAAATGTGTTTTCAAGGCCCCCCGCAAAGATGGTCTGGATGAGACCATTAAGAGAGGCCTAGGCCAAGGGCCTCCAGTAAGGAGGCCTGTAAATGGAGGCACCTGGGCTGAAATGCAGCTATGTGTAAGTAACAGTGTGGCTGCCTGGGTGGGGCAGGGCTCGAGTCTTGAACTACAACTCCTCCGCAGGCAACGCTCTAAATCTGCAGTGGTGTTGGCAACTTTCCCCCATGAGACTTGCCACAGAAACACTTTGTAACTTTGTAGGGTCTGGAGGATTTGGCCTGGAGCCAGGCTTCTAGGCTATAAATCACACTGCAGATATTTTTCAACACTAATAGGACTTGGTGGTAGTCAACACAAATCTGGCTTTTGACAAACTTCATGGTGAAAGGTGGTAACTAAAATTATAGTTAGGAGAAACAACAAGCTTGAAAGCATCTTTAAAGTAGAAGTCACTTCACACATTTCAGGAAGCAGAGGGGGAAACAAGTCAGTGTAAAGTGAGAAATTTAATTTGAGGAAAGCATTCAGTGTGGAAACAAGTCTATGATGGTCTGAATTATATAACTTATCGCTATTAATACACACATGCATGCATGCTCAGTCGCTAAGTCGCCTCTGACTCTTGTGACCCCACGGACTGTAGCTCCCCAGGCTCCTCTGTCCATGGGATTTTCCAGGCAAGAATTCTGGAGTGGATTGCCATCTCCTCCTCCAGGGGCTCTTCCCGACTCAGGGACTGAATTTGGGTCTCCAGCATTGGCAGGTGGATTCTTTACCCCGATCCACCTGGGAAGCATATTAATATGCATATACAGTTACACAATGACTGCTCTCTATTGATCTTCATAGACACCCATCTATCTATAGATATGTGACATGTACGCATGTATGTTGGAGAAGGAAATGGCAACCCAGTCCAGTGTTGTTGCCTGGAGAATCCCAGGGACAGAGGAGCCTGGTGGGCTGCTGTCTATGGCGTCACATAGAGTCGGACATGACTGAAGCGATTTAGCAGCAGCATGCATGTATATGTATAATTTTAAGATCTATTTTATGGTCTATATAATTTGCTGTAAAATTCTGTAGTTGATGGCAATCTTTACTTAATTATAGGTAACAACTGTAAGCTTCTGGTGGACAAAACTTTGTCTTTCTAAATATTCTGTATAACTGATTACTTGGTATATTATAAACTGTCAATTAATATTTTTATCTAATTTATACTCCTTAAACTGTAACTTGACAAGGACATCTGAATTGAGTAGAACATAAAAAGACATTAACTGGAAGTTATCCCTGGGATCATTTGGCTTATAAATGGGAGTACCTCTATATTATGATTTTTATTGATGAAAATATATTACTAGGTTCCTCAAAGCAAACTGAAGCCCAGAAAAACCTAACTTAAAAGTGCTCTAGTGTTTTATCATAGTGTTAATACTTAACATTCTACTTCCTCTGAGAAAGTATACTTATATAAATGAAGAATGTATATCATACGAAAATAATAGAATATATCAGTACCCCAATTAAGAGCTATTTTTACTCTCAATGGTAAAGCAGGGCTATCTATCAATAATTTTAGTGTCCAAAGTTTAAAATTTCTAACACTAACTAATTCTTACTAGTTTCCTTTTGCATGTGCCTGTATGTTGAGTCACTTTAGTTGTGTCTGACTCTTTGCAAACCTAGACCATAGTCTGTTAGGCTCCTCTGTCCATGGGACTCTCTAGGCAAGAATACTGGAGTGGGTAGCCATGCCTTCTCCCAAGGGATCTTCCTGACAGAGGGATTGAACCCATGTCTGCTATGCCTCCTGCATTTGCAAGTGGGTTCTTTACCACTAGCATCACCTGGGAAGCCCAGCTTCCTTTGGCGGTCAGTAATCTACATTTGGTCCATTAGGATTTTTTTGTTTGGGTCATCAGTTCAATTCAGTTCAGTCACTCTGTCATGTCCGACTCTTTGCGACCCCATGAATCACAGCATGCTAGGCCTCCCTGTCCATCATCAATTCTTGGAGTTCACTCAAACTTGTGTCCATTGAGTCAGTGATGCCATCCAGCCATCTCATCCTCTGTTGTCCTCTTCTCCTCCTGCCCCCAATCACTCCCAGCATCAGAGTCTTTTCCAATGAGTCAGCTCTTCGCACAAGGTGGCCAAAGTACTGGAGTTTCAGCTTTAGCATCATTCCTTCCAAAGACTACCCAGGGCCAATCTCCTTTAGAATGGGCTGGTTGGATCTCGTTGCAGTCCAACAGACTCTGAAGAGTCTTCTCCAACACCACAGTTCAAAAGCATCAATTCTTCAGTATTCAGCTTTCTTCACAGTCCAACTCTACATCCATATATGACCACTGGAAAAACTAAAGCCTTTGGAGAAGGCAATGGCAACCCACTCCAGTACTCTTGCCTGGAGAATCCCATGGAGGGAGGAGCCTGGTAGGCTATAGTTCACGGGTGGCGAAGAGTCGGACACGACTGAGCGCCTTCACTTCACCTTCACTTCACTTGACTCGATGGACCTATGTTGGACCAATGTCTCTGCTTTTCAATATGCTGTCTAGGTTGTTTATAACTTTCCTTCCAAGGAGTAAGCGTCTTTTAATTTCATGGCTACAGTCACCATCTGCAGTGATTATGAAGCCCAAACAATAAAGTCTGGCACTGTTTCCACATCTATTTCCCATGAAGCGATGGGACCAGATGCCATGATCTTAGTTTTCTGAATGTTGGGCTTTAAGCCAACTTTTTCACTCTCCTCTTTCACCTTCATCAAGAGGCTCTTTGGTTCTTCACTTTCTGCCATAAGGGTGGTGTCATCTGCATATCTGAGGTTATTGATATTTCTCCCGGCAATCTTGATTCCAGCTTGTGCTTCTTCCAGCCCAGCGTTTGGGTCATACAGGTCTTTAAAATATTGATTCAGTTGCTTACAGGTTAATTTTAAGATTGTATCTTACAAATCTAGAGAGTCTGTTTAGACATTAGAAAATCCAGAAAATGGGCTCACAAATTTATGTAAAAATAATTGACTGGTATTGAGAAATAGCTGTGCCTTTTAAGTTGGTGTCTGCCCTCCAACTCCTCACTCTACCACCTTGGCTAGGACAAACATTTATGCCACAGCCTGGGCTCTGCTGACATTTGTGTTTGTGATTCTTAACTTACAAACAATTCAACTTAGGGAATTAGATATTCCATCTGATTCCTTTTAAGAATGAAATCTAAAGCTGGCATGTTTAAATACACAGACATATTTCACTAGTGTCTGATTGTGCCCCAATCTATTAGGCCTAGTAAATAAGAAAGAGAATATGGGACTACAGCCCCTAAATGGCATACAGTGGCATTTTGGGCACTGGATAAATATTTTGAGTAGCATCTCTGGAGTTAAGGGTTCAGGAACTAGTCATTTTTTAATTTTCCATTTTTAAGTGCTTGATATATTTTTCTTTTTTTAGAAATGAAATACACAGTTCAGATAAAAATGGCTTGATATTTTTTTAGGTTGGGTGTTGTGTATTTTGATAGATGGCTAGAAACCAAAATTTTGGAACTTTGCTACAGAAATTGCTGACACTGCTGTTTAATCCTTTTCTGCTCACAATTATAAGTGCTTTGGTCTTTAGGAAGGTGCATGTGATCTGAATTATTATACTAAGGGAAATGAGGAAATCTATGCTCAACAATTATGTTAATTATGCAGGAGTTGTTAGGTTATTCAGATATATTAATAATGAGTATCCATAATTAAGATTTATAGCTATTATAGTTTTACAGCTCTTTCTTTCAGTGAGTAAAGGCTTGGTATATTAGTCCATGATGAATATTTCAACCATGATATCTGCCTAAGAATGATAATGATGAGACATCATAAAAGGGTTTGAATCCTATTAGTTAATATTGAATACAATTAAACAATAACAAAAAATGCATTAAAGATTAAACATTCTCTGTTAATACCTATAGAAATATTAGAATGATACTGAAATTTTATTTTATGCTGCTAGTTATTTTGGCAGTATAAATCTCAAGAGACTCTTTTAAAACATAAAACAAATAATTTCAAGATTAAAACATGGTTTAGCACAGTCAATAGTTTTTCCAGGCATCAGGAGCAATAAGAGATCAAATGACCTGATTAGGCACTCATTGTAAAAACAGGAATGGAATATATTTTTCTTTGCATTAAACAGGGTTTATTTCTTTACAACCATCACTTGTGGAAGTAACAATTGTGAAAGTGAAGTTGTGAACCGGTTATCTTTTTTCTGTGGGCAACAAATCTTTTTGAATCAATGTTCATGTTTAAACTTAATGCTTTTGTTTAAAGATTCACATTTGGTTTGTTGTGTAATTGAGAGTTTTCACAATCTTCCCTTGCCCATCTTCAATAGCAGTTGAGACAACCCCAGAGGAAGATAAATAGGCAGTTTTATTTACCCACAACGAAATACACAGTTTAGGGTATAATTTGCCCTATCAAGTCTAATCAGTGGTCACACAGTTGATTATGCAAAGGTAGAGGTTTAATTGAAATGGAGACATTTATTTCACTCAGCAAGAGAAAGTGCAGCAGTAATTTTTAGGACTGCAATTTTATTCACTTAACTTCCTGGCAATGATCTGATTTGGTTAAAACCTTCTATAGCCAGAAAAGTAAAATGTAAGCATGCAAACACAAGAATCATGAACAATTTGATTTAACTTGCTATGTTCACATCTTATAATGGGATGATCTTCTGGAGTGCTCACAAGGCTAAGAGGGCAGAATAAACCTTTTTTTTTTTTTCTGATATAAATACAGGCAGCACTGCCATGTGAATGTAACAAATGGAAATCAGACTGTCCCTAGTTAATTAGTACCAAATGGTGGAAAACCCAACCTCTAATCTATTGCCAAACCACTAGAACACAGCAAACAGCACAGTCAAGCAACGGAAATTTCTCAGTGTATCTAAATTGCTGTATAAAATAAAGACTCAGTTTCTAAAACCAATGAAAAGATTTCCACAATTTCAATATGATACAGAGGTATGTAATATGGGTACTATCAAAGGATATTTCATTTGCCAGAAAAGGAACCCAAAATTGAATCATCCAAGTGGTGTTTAGGAACTTATAAGCATTCTGGTTGTTATGGACTAGTTTAAAGACAACATGCCAATTTACACAAAAAAAGATGAAAAATAGGAGTAGGCTTTCATTTAGTATGAGGAATTGCTTTTAAGTGAAAGAGTTTTGGATATATAATGATATACAGTTTTGTGGTTAGAAATGTGCTTTAATATAATAATTATTTAATCATTATATATTATTATATAATACAATAATACTGAGCACAAAAAAGTCTCTTATTTTGGTTTCCTTAGCTAGAACTATGTGAAAGTGAAAGTGTTAGTTTCTCAGTCATATCTGACTCTACAGCCTTATGGACTGTAGCCCACCAGGCTCCTCTGTCCTTGGAATTCTCCAAAGAATACTAGAGTGGATAGTCATTTCCTTTTCCAGGGGACCTTCTCCACCCAGGGATTGATTCTAGGTATCCTGTATTGCCGGCAGATTCTTGACCATCTGAGCCACCAGAGAAGCTAGAGCTAAAATCTCACACTAAATTTTATACTGGGTATATTAACTACCATAAACAACTGTCCAAATAATGACAGAAAAAGAGCAATTTTAAATCAATTACTGTAGCATGGGGCTTCCCAGGTGACTCAGTGGTAAAGAATCCTCCTGCAAATGCAAGAGATGTGAGTTCGATCCTTGGGTCTGTAAGATTCCTGGAGAAGAAATGTTCTCATCTACACAGTGACTCCTTAGAGTACAAAGGGTTCTCCATGTGGAACATTCTACTCAACAAGACTTCACATTTTTAATCTATGATTTAATATAGAATAATGGAGAAGGAAATGGCAACCCACTCCAATGTTCTTGCCTAGAGAATCCCAGGGATGGGGGAGCCTGGTGGGCTGCCGTCTCTGGGATGGCACAGAGTCGGACATGACTGAAGCGACTTAGCAGTAGCAGCGATGAGGAACTAAAGAGCCTCTTCATGAAAGTGAAAAAACTCTCTTAAAACTGAACATTCAGAAGTCTAGGACATGACATCCAGTCCCATCACTTCATGCCAAATAAATGGGGAAACAATGGAAACTGTTACAGACTTTATTTTCTTGGGCTCCAAAATCACTGGAGCAGTGGACGGTGACTGGAGCCAGGAAATTAAAAGACATTGGCTCCTTGGAAGAAAGGCTATGATAAACTTAGACAGCATGTTAGAAAAGCAGAGACACTACTTTGCTTACAAAGGTCTGTCTAGTCAAAGCTGTGGTTTCTCCAATAGTCATTTAGGGATGTGAGAGTTGGACTATAAAGAAGCTGAATGCTGAAGAATTGATGCTTTTGAACTGTGGTATTGGAGAAGACTTTGGAGAGTCCCTTGGACTCCTAGGAGGTCAAACCAGTCAATTCTTGAGGAAATCAACTCTGAATATTCATTGGAAGGACTTATGCTAAAGCTGAAGCTCCAGTACTTTGGCCACCTGATGTGAAGACCTGACTCATTAGAAAAGATCCTGATGCTGGGCAAGATTAAAGGCAGGGGGAGAAGGGGACAACAGAGGGGACAACCCAAAGGACATGAGTATGAGCAAGCTCTGGGAGATGGTAAAGGACACGGAAGCCTGGCATGCTATAGTTCATGGGGTCACAAAGAGTTGGACATGACTGAGCGACTGAAAAACAACAACAAGTTAATTGGAAGGACTGATGCAGAGGCTGAAGCTCCAGAACTTTGGTTACTTGATGAAAAGAGCTGAGTCACTGGAAAAGACCCTGATGCTGGGAAAGATTGAAGGCAGGAGGAGAAAGGGGTCAGTAGAGGTTGAGATGTTTGGATGGCATCACTGATTCAATGTACATAAGTTTGAGCAAACGCTGGGAGATAGTGAAGGACAGGGAAGCCTGGCATGCTTCAGTTCATGAGGTCAAAAAGAGTTGGATATGACTGAGTGACTGAATAAAAACAGCAACAAAGGATCACCATCTATAAGACTGAAATTTCTTAATAGAAGATCTGATCCTCTAAACTATTATTCTGTTGCAGAAGGCTGCATGGCACTGGAGTGTTGGCTGCACATGGACATCACCCGTGGTCAGTACAGAAATCAGATTGATTATATTCTTTGCAGCCAAAGATGGAGAAGCTCTATACAGTCGGCGAAAACAAGACTGGGAGCTGACTGTGGCTCTGTTCATGAACTCCTTATTGCCAATGTCTGACTTAAATTGAAGAAAGTAGGGACAACCACTGAGGTAAAACTAAATCAAATCCCTTATGATTATGCAATGGAAGTGACAAATAGATTCAAGGGATTAGATGTGATAGACAGAGTTCCTGAAGAACTATGGACATAGGTTCATGACACTGTACGAGGCAGGAATCAAGACCATCCCTAAGAAAAAGAAATGTAAAAAGGCAAAATGGTTGTCTGAGGAGGCCTTACAGAAGCTGAGAAAAGAAGAGAAGTGAAAGGCAAAGGAGAAAAGGAAAGATATACTCATTTGAATGCAGAGTACCAAAGAATAACAAGGAGAGATAAGAAAGCCTTCTTCTGTGATCAATGCAAAGAACTAGAGGAAACCAATAGAATGGGAAAGACTAGAGATCTCTTCAAAAAAATTAGAGGTACCAAGGGAACATTTCATGCAAAGATGGGTGCAATAAAGGACAGAAATGGTCTGGACCTAACAGGAGCAGAAAATATTAAGAAGAGGTGGCAAGAATACACAGAACTATACAAAAAAGATCTTCATGACCCAGATAATCATGGTGGTGTGATCACTCACCTAGAGCCAGACATCCTGGAATGCAAAGTCAAGTGGGCCTTAGGAAGCATCACTATGAACAAAGCTAGTGGAGGTGATAGAATTCCAGTTGAAGTATTTGAACTCCTAAAAGATGATGCTGTGAAAGTGCTGCACTCAATATGCCAGCAAATTTGGAAAATTCAGCAGTGGCCAAAAGTTCAGTTTTCATTCCAATCCCAAAGAAAGGCAATGTCAAAGAATGCTCAAACTACCACACCATAGTACTCATCTCACATGCTAGGAACATAATGCTCAATATTCTCCAAGTCAGGCTTCAACAGTATGTGAACCATGAACTTCCAGATGTCCAAGCTGGATTTAGAAAAGGTGGAGAACCAGAGATCAAATTGCCAACATCCGTTGGATCATTGAAAGAGCAAGAGAATTCCAGAAGAACATCTACTTCTGCTTTATTGACTATGCCAAAGCCTTTGACTGTGTGGATCACAACAAACTATGGGATATTCTTCAACAGATGGGAATAGCAGACCACCTGACTTGCCTCCTGTGAAATCTGTATGCTGGTCAAGAAGCAACAGTTAGAACTGGACATGGAACAAGAGACGGGTTCCAAATTGGGAAAGGAGTACATCAAGGGTGTATCTTGTCACCTTGCTGATTTAACTTATATGCAGAGTACATCATGAGAAAATTATGGGCTGGATGAAGCACAAGCTGGAATCAAGAGTTTCACAAGAGATATCAATAACCTCACATATGCAGATGACACCACCCTTATGGCAGATTAAAGAGCCTCTTGATGAAAGTGAAAGAGGAGAGTTCAAAAGGTGGGTTAAAACTCTACATTCAGAAAACTAAGATCATGGCATCTGGTCCCACCACTTCATGGCAAATAGATAGGGAAACAATAGAAACAGTGACAGACTTTATTTGGGTGGGGGGCGGTGGGGGGGTGGGGTCCAAAAACACTGCAGATGGTGACTTTAGCCATGAAATTAAAAGATGCTTGCTCCTTGGAAGAAAACCTATGACCAACCTAGAGAGCATATTAAAAAGCAGAGACATTATTTTGCAGATAAAGGTCTGCATAGTCAAAGCTACAGTTTTTCCAGTAGTCATCTATGGATGTGAGAGTTGGACTATAAAGAAAACTGAGCATCTAAGAATTTATGCTTTTGAACTGTAGTGTTAAACAAGATTCTTGAGAGTCCCTTGGACAACAAGGAGATACAATCAGTCCATTCTAAAGGAAATCAGTCCTGAATATTCATTGGAAGGACTAATGTTGAAATTGAAACTCCAATACTTTGGCCACCTGATGCAAAGAACTGACTCTTGGAAAAGACTCTCATGCTGGGAAAGACGGACAGCAGGGGTACAAGGGGACAACAGAAGATGAGATGGTTGGATAGCATCACCAACCCAATGCATGTGTGTTTGAGCAAGCTCTGGGAGTTAGTAATGGACAGGGATGCCTGGTGTGCCACAGCTCACGGGGTCACGACTGTGCGACTGAACTGAATTGATGTTACAGAAATTCAGGTTTCTAACTGTGTATCATTTACTAGGGTAGATAGCTTGTTATCTTTTAATTATCTATAAATTTTACCAAAAGTGTTTATTTTTCTGATTCATCCCATAACTAACTTTATTTGCTACTTCATTATACACTGATCTGACAAGAATAGCATCCATACCAGTAATTTACATTATTTTCATTTTCTACATTATTTTTAATACCACAAACCCCCAAAATTCTGTTCCTACTTTTGTTCTCTTTCCTCCCTCTCTTGTAAGGATTATTAATGCTGAGATCAGAGATAAATCTTCTATTTTACTTTTTGACTAGCAGTTGCTTGATGTGGACTATATTGTGTTTGACTGGCAAATTCTGATATTTGAGAAAACTACTGCATTAAGTATTTATTTTTATAAGCCAAATTATAGTATCACACTATTTATAGAGAATCATTTTTGAATTGGAGTTAGCAAAAGAATTATTACTTCTGTGTGATTTAGGAAAGTTTGGCTCCTGGGAGAATCAAGGCTCCTTTTCGGTGAAGAGTTATCTGTGTTAGGGGTTCTTTAAAGCATCTGCCTCCAATGTGGGAGCCCAGGTTCACTTGATGTGGACTATATTGTGTTTGACTGGCAAATTCTGATATTTGAGAAAACTACTGCATTAAGTATTTATTTTTATAAGCCAAATTATAGTATCACACTATTTATAGAGAATCATTTTTGAATTGGAGTTAGCAAAAGAATTATTACTTCTGTGTGATTTAGGAAAGTTTGGCTCCTGGGAGAATCAAGGCTCCTTTTCGGTGAAGAGTTATCTGTGTTAGGGGTTCTTTAAAGCATCTGCCTCCAATGTGGGAGACCCAGGTTCGATCCCTGGGTCGGAAGATCCCCTGGAGAAGGAAATGGTAACCCACTCCAGTATTCTTGCCTGGAGAATCCCATGGACAGAGAAACCTGGTAGGCTACAGTCCATGGGGTCGCAAAGAGTTGGATGCGACTAAGCAACTTCACCTTCACCTTCTCATGGAGAATTTGAAGCCAAATTAATCCTATATAACACCCCCCCCATATTGCAATTTTAGTGTGCATAAGGGGATTCATAATTTACTTCTATGCTTTTCAATTAATATATTAATTGCTGGCTAATCTTTTAAACAAGCTGCCAAAATTTTAGAAATTTTGGAGCATTCTAGCTTCAGTCCTCTGAGGAAAAAACAAACAAAATGTGTAGAATCTCATTTCCGGAGTTATTAAGTCCAATGGTGATTTTCTGTGTGTGAACTTTGCTAGACTCTATGAGGTACCTGATGTTCCAGCAGTGCATCCTATAAAATCAATGCTCACACTTCATAAGAAAGTATGTATGTAAAACATTGCCAACTTTATGGAAATTTACTTTACTATAGGCCCATTGCAAGCTATTAGAAAAGAGATACATATACTTTACATTTATATTTTAATTATTTAGAATTTTCATTATTTTTCAAATTCAATTTCAAAAGTTTGAATCATTAGAAGAATCATTAGACTCATTCAGAAGATTGGACATTTATAAGCATGGGAATATTTCATAATTACTAAATAATTGTGGTTGTGGTTTAGTTGCTAAGTCATATTTGACTCTTGTGATCCCAGGCTTTAGTCCATGGGATTCTCTAGGCAAGAATACTGGAGTGGGTGGCCATTTCCTTCTCCAGGGTATCTTTCTGACCCAGGAATCGAACCCTGGTCTCTTGCATTGCAGGCAGGTTCTTTACCGACTAAGCTATGAGGTAGTTAATTTAATTTATTTTATTTTTAATATAAGAAAAAGAGAGATAATTTTAACAGGATGGCATACAGATGGACTTTTATATTAATTTATTTCTCAGCTACATAACAACAATGAAAATTCAAGGCAAAAATATTTGTGCATAATCTCTTCAAAAAGATGTTAAAAAGTTAATAAATGCCTATAACAGAATATTCAAATCAGGTATCTTTAGCAATTTAAAAAT
>SJYC01110740.1:0-14976 GCA_006408675.1 Madoqua kirkii | reverse complement strand
GTAATGACATACTCTTAATGGTTTTACATTGTCTGTTTAGAACAAAAACATTTTGGTTATATATGTACGAATCAGATAGCAAAAACAAACACCCAAATCCTATAAGTAAAAGAAGTTTCCTTTTAAATATTTTTTAAAACATTGGCTGATAGGATCATATACTTTAGTTCATTAATCTGTTAATATGACTGATGACTGCTTATATTACTGGATTTTTGATGATGAATAAGACTTACATCCCAGGAACAAGCTCTACTTGGTCTTGGTGTATAATATATTGCTGAATTATATTTAATATTCTGTTAGAAATATTTGCATCCATATTCCTGAGGGCTATTGGTCTGTAGTTTCCTTTTTTGCACTATCTTTACCTGCTTTGGTGTCTGAAAAATAAAAATTTCATAAAAATGAATTTTAGGCGCTCTCTCACTTCTCTCATTTGGAATAGCTTGTGCACAACAATGTTAACTCCTCTTTAAGCATTTTATGGATTCTTTCAGTAAAACAATCTAGGAGTAGGGAGATTTCTAGTTTAGTAAGGTTGAAATTATAAATTCAATTTCCTTTATAGTTACAAGGTTATTCAAATTATCCAATATTAGGTAGCCAGTCATTTTTGGTTTTGAGAAATTAATTCTTCTGTGTTGTCAAATTTATGTGTACACAGTTGATTATAGCATCCTCTTAATATTTTTTGATATCTGGAGGTTTTTCAGTGAAATCCCTGTTTAATGTCTGATATTGGTAATTTGTTTCTTTTTGCTTTACTAATCTTAACTGAAATTTTGTTACTCTTAAGATTTTTTAAAGAAAGGGCTCTTTGTGTCATTGATTTTCTCAGTTGTTTTTGTTTTTCATTTCATTAATTTCTTCTCTTTCTTATTTTCATCCTTCTGCTTACTTTACTTTGATAATCTGTTTTCTAAGTACTTGAGCTGGCAGCTTAGATTACTGATTTGAAATGTTCTGCTTTTAAATATATTAACTTGCTTTAAATTTATCTCCAAGAACTGCTTTCGTTGTATCACATAAATACTGATATGTTCAATTTCATTTCTATATAGTTCACACATTTAAGATTTTTTTCTTTGAAGATTCCTCTTTGACCTACAGAGTGTTTCAAACTCGATGCCCTTTTTGACATATGAATAAACAAAACTTCCAAGTTTTTGAAGCCTTTCATATAATCTTTCTGTTCTTCACTTTTAGGTTGATTTCGTTGCTGTTGAAAAGCACTTGCTTAATAATTTCTACTCTTTTACACTTCTGAGATTTGTCTTACAGCCCCAGATACAGTCTATTTTGGTACATTTTTTTTTGGCACTTGAAAACAATGTGCAACCTGCTTTTGTTGAAAGACGTTCCCCTTGGTTGTTTGATTCCATTAGCTGATGATGCTGTTGAGTGATCCTATATTCTTAATGATTTCCTGTCTAGTCGTTCTATTAATTTTAAGAAAAGTGGTGGTGAAATAGTCAATATAACTGTGTATTTGCCTATTGACCCTATATTTCTTTTCATTTCTATCAGTTTTTATTTCATTAATTTTGCACTCTGTGATTTGGCAAATTTAGGATTGCTGTTTTCTTGGTAGTATGAGCCTTTTATTATTAAATATTGCCTCCTTTGTGTGATTTTCTTTACTTTGAAGTGTATTTCTTCTGATATTAACACATTCACTTGGGCCAATGTATTTTTAAATGTATCCCATTTTATAGGTTTTTTAGTGGTTGCTCTGGGATTCATATTATATTTATACAACTTATCTCAGTATACTAGTGTTGTTATTTTTCCAGTTTGAAAGGTGTAGAAACCTTACCTCCATTTATATGCCTTTAACTTTCTCTGTTCATAATATACTTTCCTTCAGTTCAGTTCAGTTCAGCTCACTCAGTTGTGTCTGACACTTTGCAATGCCATGGACTGCAGCACACCAGGCCTCCTTGTCCATCACCAACTCCCGGAGTTTATTCAAACCCATGCCCACTGAGTCAGTGATACCATCCAACCATCTCATCCTCTGCTGTACCCTTCTCCTCCCACCTTTAATCTTTCCCAGCATCTGAGTCTTTTTTGCATAAGTCAGTTCTTCACATCAGGTGGCCAAAGTATTGGAATTTCAGCTTCAGCATCAGTCCTACCAATAAGTATTCAGGACTGATTTCCTTTAGGACAAACTGGTTGTATCTCCTTGCAGTACAAGGGACTCTCAAGAGTCTTCTCCAACATCACAGTTCAAAGCATCAATACTTCAGTGCTCAGCTTTTTTTATGTCCAACTCTCACATCCATACATGACTACTGGAAAAACCAAAGCTTTGACTAGACAGATCTTTGTTGGCAAAGTAATGTCTCTGCGTTTTAATATGCTGTCTAAGTTGGTCATAACTTTTCTTCCAAAGAGCAAGTGTCTTTTAATTTCATGGTGGCAGTCATCATCTACAGTGATTTTGGAGCCCTCCAAAATAGCCTGTCACTCTTTCCATTATTTCCCCTCTATTTGCCATAAAGTGATTGGACCAGATCCCACGATCTTAAGAGTTCTTAATATTGAGTTTTGAGCCAACTTTTTCATTCTCCTCTTTCACGTTCATCAAGAGGCTCTTTAGTTCTTCTTCGCTTTCTGCCATAAGTGTGGTGTCATCTGCATATCTGATGTTATTGATATTTCTCTTTGGCAGTCTTGATTCCAGCTTGTGCTTCATCCAGTCCAGCATGTCTCGTGATGTACTCTGCATATAAGTTAAATAAGCAGGATGACAATATACAGCCTTGACATACTACTTTCCCGATTTGGAACCCTGCTTTTCCATGTCTAGTTCTAACTGTTGCTTCTTGACCTACATACAGATTTCTCAGGAGGCAGGCGAGGTGGTCTGGTATTCCCATCTTTTGTAGAATTTTCCCCAGGTTGTTGTGATTCACACAGTCAAAGGCTTTGGCATAGTCAATAAAGCAGAAACAGATGTTTTTCTGGAAATATCTCACTTTTTCGATGACCCAACAGATACTTGCCCTACATATTTTCTATATATTCATTTAGAATCATCAGAAAGCACTTTTTGCTTCTGATGTCAATCATAACTTAGAAATCATGCACACTAATGGTTGTGAGCCACTCGTATCAGCTTCAAGAAAATATTTTCAACCTTTGAGAAAAAAGAAAGCTAATATGCTATATCAAGAGAGGAATAATGTGTCAAGGAAGTGAAATTTTGGAAATCAATTAAAAAAATTATGATCAGATAGAAATATAGTTTGTACTTTGAAAACAACGGGGAATTCTGGCAAGTGTTTGTTTTAATAATGATGTAACAAGTTTGGATATCAAAGAAAGGTAAAATGTGACATAAAATTATAAAAGACTAGTATTTATAAAGAACTTGGGTTATGAATATTTCAGAAAATCCTAAGGAAATTTATTTCTATATGTAAGGCAAGAAAGAAGGACAGTTTAATTTACTGTTTGTCATAAGTGGTAAAAGGTTATAATATCTTACATGTAGAAGATATTCAACAAGTATCAGCTTTAATCTTCTCAATCACAGAGAAAACACCTGCAAGTAATCATGGTTAAGAAGTACCTGGAAATTAAATATGTGGCATTCATTCAATAGGATACATTTCAAAGTAGTTTGGTTATTTAAAGAACTATAGTTTAAAAGATAGAGATACTAACTTGATCTACCTTTTGTCAATTTATCCACATAGCCTTTTTAAAGGAAAATATTCATTGAGTATTTTCCATCTGATGCAGGACATGGATGATAAAAAGTATTTGTTTTTAAGAAGCCCACATACTGAAATCAAAGAAATATAGTGATAATAATATTATTCCCTTCTGTTTTGACAGTATGAAAAAATGAACAATAAATAAACTAAATTTCTTCCTATCTAAGGCAATCCTATTGTTGAGATTAAATGTTCTTTCTCATTTAAAGCTATCAATGGCTATAATGTGTGCTCGGAATTCACATATTATGCTTTATAATTAGGATATATATAGGATTAGTATTAGCTTATGCATATGGTCAAGATATGAGTTTTCCTTAGGAATTTCAGATGATTAAAGAATTGTCAGGGAGCTTAACTTTGGAATATCCAAACTGTTCTTATTTGCTAAGAACTTTAGATTATATTCCCCAGCTCACTCACACATATGCACACATACACACCATTCTGTCACATTTCATTATATAAAGTTTTCTGAATAATGAAAATCAAGAACCAGAGTTTTAAAGTATCAGAGATTTTTTTTTTGAGGAGCCATACAAATTTCATTTCCTACAGTTTAAAATATTTATTTTCATCAGATCCATGACATTCCTGAAAAAATACTTTGCTTTATCATTACTCCTTTGCATTATATGCATATAACTAAATTGTATTTGAGTTTAAAATTTCAAGTCAAGTGATTACAAGACAGGTAAACATATGACATAAGGATGACATTCTAAGGAAGGAAAATTGCATGCAAGCTTGTGCCCATTAACGTGAAATTTAGTCAGAGATGAAATCCTGAAGCATATTCTCATGACAGGAAGAATCTATTAGTAAAGTTAAGTATTTGCAGACCTTATTCATTTCTAAATACTTTACTAATGCCGGAAACAAGAGAATTCCTGGCTTGCAAAGTAGAGCAAACCACCCTAAAACATCTGGCATACTTACACACTTTTCGCTGTCAAATACATAGCACAAATGTTTATTTGACTCGGAATCTTTGCATATGAAAGTGAATATCCTCTTGTCCGTTTTATCATCTGCAAAAATGATATTCTGTGAAGCTGACAATTGTGTTGAACTTCCTGCAAACACAGATGAAAATAAACATAGTTGAAGAGATTTCTTTTTCTGGAATACCAGCTGTGCAAATAATATACAACTTATGAAACATTATCTGCCATACGCTGGTTTTATAACTACATACACCTCACTTTAAATAAAAACGTAATGAGATAAACCTCCTGACTCAGGATTTAGCTAAATCATTTCAATGGCACTTAGAAAAACACAAGGGGAAAGAGGATCAGAGGTTCATGGGTTTCCTGAGCTACAAGGGATCTTCGGATATCATTACTTTCAACTGTGCAATTTTCCTTAGGAGGATACTGAGGTCTAGACAGATTAATATATATCCAAAAGGTTACAGAATTGGCAGAATGCTTTGAACCAGAATTTTTTCATTTTATTTCATTGCTACTAATATTACAGCTTAAAATGTAATTTCATCTGTACACAATTTTATATGAAATGTATTATACAGTACATGTCTTCATGGTAAACGCAAATACTCTTGAACTCCTTCTGTCTAAGGAAAATCACCCTTGCAACTTCTGCAATGTTTTCCATTGGAGCAATGAATGAAGATTTACACATTCAGCTTCCAAATTGCTGAGTCAACCTTGTTAATTAGTAGTAAGATAAATACTATATATATGTGTGTATGCAGTATATCTATACTGTGTGTGTGTATATATGTATGGTGGTTTAGTTGCTAAGTCATATCTGACTCTTGCGACCCAATGGAATGTAGCCTGGTAGGCTCTCTGTCCATGGGATTCTGGAGTGGATTGCCATTTCCTTCTCCAGGGGATCTTCTTCATCCAGTAATGAAACCTAGGTCTTCTGCATTGCAGGCAGATTCATTATCAATTGAGCTACAAAGGATTGTAACTATAGCATCTGTCATGGGATCCTTCCAAGTTTAGAGACTGATATGTCTGCTTGCTGAGATTTGATCTATAACTCTGATTCACATTGCTGATCATCAGCTGAAAATGAATACACAAAATGAGCTATAAAAGCAAATGTCTGTAACACTGCATTCTTTCCTGGCACACAAAACCAAAGGTAAGTCATCAGAGAGTTGTTTGCAAGCATGAAAATTAAAATGAGGCTGTATACTGTATGACTGTAATGTTTAGTCACTGCTAGATAGCCTGATTCAGCTGTTTCAACAGCAAGGAGGTACAAATGCTCAACTTACTAAGGCTTCTGTCGAAGGCATCTTTCCTGAGACTATCCTTCTCCTACACTTTGCTTGACTGGCCAGTCTCTTCCTCACTGACATATTTTTGTTTTAACAGTATTAATATAGATCACTCTTTGAACAGCAACACATTGTCAGGGGTTGTTACACACATGGATTGAAGATATCAGTGGCAAATGATGGATTAGTATACTCTGAAGATCTATGAAAATATTTTCATAATCTGTTTACAGACTAAATTTCCTAGGGCTTTCAAATTGAATTAACTGGTCAGTAAGTTTGCTTAGTTGCTCAGTCGTGTCTGACTCTTTGAGATCTCATGGATTACAACCTGCCAGGCTCCTCTGTCTATGGGGATTCTCCAGGCAAAAATACTGGAGTCAGTTGCCATGCCTTCCTCCAGGGGATCTTCCCAACCCAGGGACTGAACCTAGGTCTCTTGCATTGTAGGCAGATTCTTTACCATTTGAGCCACCAGGGAAGCCTGGTCAATAAACATGCTACCGTATTAAAGCATTGGTAATATATATTTCTAAAATGATTGGGGTTGAATGTTAATCAGTTTTCTGAAACTGACTTTCATGTTCTTATCAAATTTACTAAACAGTAATTCTGAGGCATTATGAATAAAGAGCTATGTTTATTTTCTAGGGCTTCCAAAACAAAATACTATAGATTGAATGGCTTCAACAATAGAAATCTACTTTCTCACAGTTCTGGAGGCTGTGAGATCAAGATCAAGTCTAAGATCAAGGAACTGGCAGGTTTGGTTTCTGCTGCAGCCTCACCCCTTGGCTTACAGATGGCTGTCTTCTTGCTAGTTTTCACGTAGCTTTCCTCTGGGTTCATGCATACCTGATGTCTCCTTCTCTTAGTGTAAGGACACCAGTCTTATTGAATTAAGGTCTAATTTTGACCTCATTTAATTATCTTAAAGGTTCTGTCTCCAAATATGGCCATATTGTGAGCTGGGCTTCAACATAGGAATTTTAGCTGAAAATTACATTCACAACTACATATTTATATGAATGTGGAATCAGCTCAGTTCAGTTGCTCAGTTGTGTCCAAGTCTTTGTGACCCCATGGACTGCAGCACACCAGGCTTCCCTGTCCATCACCAAATCCTGGAGCTTACTCTAACTCATGTCCATCATTTTGGTGATACCATCCATCCTCTGTTATCCCCTCCTCCTCCCACCTTCAATCTTTCCCAGCAACAGAGTTTTTTCCAATGAGTCAGTTCTTTGCATCAGGTGGCCAAACTATGGAGTTTCAGATTCAGCATCTGTCCTTTCAATGAATATTCTGGACTGATATCCTTTAGAATGGACTGGTTGGATCTCCTTTCTGTTCAAGGGACTCTCAAGAGTCTTCTCCAACATCACAGTTCAAAAGCATCAATTCTTTGGCGCTCAGTTTTCTTTATAGGCCAGCTCTCACATCCATACATGTCTGCTGGAAATAACAATAGTTTGACTAGATGGACTTTTGTTGGCAAAGTAATGTCTCTGTTTTTTAAGATGCTGTTCAAGTTGGTCATGCTTTTCTTTCAAGGAACAAGCATCTTTTAATTTCATGGCTGCGGTCACCATCTGCAGTGATTTTGGAGCCTCCCCAAAATAAAGTCAGCTACTGTTTCCCCAACTACTTGCCATGAAGTGATGGGACCAGATGTCACGATCTTAAGTTTTCTGAATGTTGAGCTTTAAGCCAGCTTTTTCACTCTCGTCTTTCACTTTCATCAAGAGGTTCTTTAGTTCCTCTTCACTTTCTGCCATAACGGTGGTGTTATCTGCATATGTGAGGTTATTGATATTTCTCCCAGCAATCTTGATTCCAGCTTGTGCTTCATCCAGCCTGGCATTTCTCATGATGTTCTCTGCATGTAAGTTAAATAAGCAGGGTGACAATATACAGCCTTGACGTACTCCTTTTCCTATTTGGAACCAGTCTGATGTTCCGTGTCCAGTTCTAACTGTTGCTTCTTGATCTGTATGCAGATTTCTAAGCAGGCAGGTCAGGTGGTCTACTATTCCCATCCCTTTAAGAATATTTCGTAGTTTGTTGTTATCTACACAGTCAAAGGCTTTGGCATAGTCGATAAAGCAGAAGTAGATGTTTTTTGGGAATTCTCTTGCTTTTTCGATGACCCAATGATGTTGGCAGTTTGATCTCTGGTTCCTCTGCCTTTTCTGTATCCAGCTTGGACATCTGGAATTCATAGTTCACATACTGTTGAAGCCTGGCTTGGGGAATTTTGAGCATTACTTTGCTAGCGTGTGAGATGAGTGCAGTTGTGCAGTAGTCTGAACACTCTTTGGGATTGCTTTTCTTTGGGATTGGAATGATAACTGACCCTTTTCCAGTCCTGTGGCCATTGTTTTCCGAATTTGCTGGCATATTAAATGCAATACCTTCACAGCATCATCTTTTAGGATTTGAAATAGCTCAACCGGAAATCCATCACCTCCACTAGCTTTGTTTGTGGTGATGCTTCCCAAGGCCTACTTGACTTCACACTCCAGGACATCTGGCTCTAGGTGAGTAATCACACCATTGTGATTATCTGGGTCATGAGGATCTTTTATGTATAGTTCTTCTGTGTATTCTTGCCATCTCTTTTTAATATATTCTGCTTCTGTTAGGTCCATACCATTTCTGTCCTTTACTGAGCTCATCTTTGCATGAAATGTTCCCTTGCTAGCTCTCATTCTCTTGAAAAGAGTCTTTCCCATTCTATTGCTTTCTTCTGTTTCTTTACACTGATTACCGAGGAAGGCTTTCTTATCTCTCCTTGGTATTCTTTGGGATGCTGCATTCAAATGGGTACATCTTTCCTTTTCTCCTTTGCCTTGAGCTTCTCTTCCTTTATCAGCTATTTTTAAGGCCTCCTAAGACTTGGGAGTCCCTTGGACTACAAGGAGATCCATCTAGTCCATCCGAAAGGAAAGCAGTCCTGAATATTCATTGGAAGGACTGATGTTGAAGCTGAAACTCCAATACTTTGGCCACCTGATGTGAAGAGCTGACTCATCTGAAAAGACCCTGATGCTGGGGAAGATTGAAGGAGAAATGAGAAGGGGACAACAGAGGATGAGATGGTTGGATGGCATCACCGTCTCAATGTACATGAGTTTGAGTAAACTCCAAGAGTTGTAATGGACAGGGAGGCCTGACGTGCTGCAGTCCATGGGATTGCAAGAGTCGGACACGACTGAGTGTACTGAACTGAACAGATCACCGCCTCTTGTACAGTGGCATGAACCTCTCTCCATAGTTCTTCAGGCACTTTGTCTGTTGGATCTAATCCCTTGAATCTGTTTGTCACCTCCACTGTTAAATTGTAAGGGATTTGATTTAGGTAATACTTGAATGGTCTTGTGGTTCTTCCTACTCTGGAAGAGATTATATTTTCTTTTTTTTTTTTTCACTGGATCTGTAGGGGAGATATACAACAACCTCACATATACAGTGTTACCATGTGTTATGTGGTGACTTTTGTCCACCTACCCAAATTTATATGTTGAAGGCTTACTTCTCCATACCTCAAAACACAACTGTATTGTGTTTCCAACTTAATTGGAAATAAGGCTTGAAAGAGCTGATTAAGTTAAAATAAGGTCATTCAAGTGGTTCCTCATCCAATCTGATCTGTGTCCTTATGTTGGTGGTTGTTATTCATTCCGTAAGTTGTGTCCCATTCTTGTGGCCCCATGAACTATAGCACAATAGGGTTCCTGCCCTCAGTATCTCCCATTATCTCAAACTCATGTCCATTGCATCAATGATGCTATCTAACCATCCCAACCTCTGTCACCCCCTTCTCCTCTTGCCCTCAATCTTTGCCAGCACGAGGTCTTTTCCAGTAAGTCAGCTCTTTGCATCAGATGGCCAAAGTATTGGAGTTCAGCTTCAGCATCACTCCTTTCAATGAATATTCAGTGTTGATTTCCTTTAGGATTAACTGGTTTCATCTTGCTGTCCAAGGGACTCTGAAGAATCTTCTGTAGTACCACAATTTGAAAGCATTAATTCTTTGTTGCTCAGCCTTCTTTATGGTCCAACTCTCATCTTTACATGACTACTGGAAAAACCATAGCTTTGACTATGTAGCCTTTTGTTATCCAAGTGATGCCTCGGCTTTTTAATATGCTGTCTAGATGTTTTTCCAAGGAGCAAGTGTCTTTTAATTTGGTGGCTGCAGTCACCCTCTGCAGTGATTTTGGAGCCCAAGAAAATAAAGTCGGACACTGTTTCCACGTTTTCCCCATCTATTTGCCATTAATGATGGGATTAGATGCCATGATCTTAGTTTTTTGAATGTTAAGTTTTAAGCCAGCTTATAAGAGGAGGTGACCTTATCAGAGGAAGAAATGAGACACACAAAGAGACACCAGGAGTGTATGCGCAGACAATCACGTGAAGGGACACCAAGAGGGCTGCCATTGCTGGCCAAGGAGAGACGCCTCAAAGGAAACCAGGCCTGCTGCTCTCAGTTCACTCACGGACTTCCAGCCTCCAGAACTGTGGGAGCCACCACGTTCTGTGGTATTTTACTATGAAAGCCATAGTAAACTAATACACACTGATTATGTCTACAGGTAATCAGGGTCGGTCAAGACAGATTAATGAACATCATACAGCTTTTGTCTTCTTTCATACTCCGTGAACCAAACTTATTAAATGCATCTTTTTCAAAGCATATGAAGAAAAATTCCTAAAGACAAGACCAAATACCATTGAATACAATCAGTATAGATTGTTACGTCTCAGACATAGGCAATGACACCCCATTCCAGCACTACTGCCTGAAAAATCCCATGGATAGAGGAGCCTGGTAGGCTGCAGTCCACGGGGTCACGAAGAGACGGACTCGACTGAGCGACTTCACTTTCACTTTCATGCATTGGAGAAGGAAATGGCAACCCACTCCAGTGTTCTTGCCTGGAGAACCCCAGGGATGGGGGAGCCTGGTGGGCTGCCATCTATGGGGTCGCACAGAGTCGGACACGACTGAAGCGACTTAACAGCAGCAGCAGACATAGGCTGAAGAACAAACTGCTCAGAAAGCAAATCCAAACATTGCTTTCTCCCCTAAAAATCCTCTAGAGTTTTACATTGTCATTAACTGAGAGCTAGGTAGTTTGAATGCGTGAGTGTGTGCATGCTCAGACGTGTCCGATTCTCTGCAACTCCATGGACTTTGGCCCGCCTGGATCCTCTGTTCATGGGATTTTACTGGCATGCATACTGGAGTAGGTTGCCATTTTCTACTCCAGGCAATCTTCCTGACCCAGAGATTGAGCCCACATCTTCACCTTCTGCATTGCAGGCGGATGCTTTACCACTGAGCCACTGGGCAACATATTTTAAATATTCATTAAAGTAGGAGTGTGATTGCAATTAATGAAAGATTATAATGTTGCTGATATTCAAAAATAAGCCTTACCTTTGTTTTGGGTTCTAGAATTTTTACTCCATAAATTGAGATTTGCAACTCAACTTTGGGAATTTTCTGGCCTTCAGATTTCTTGATATGTCTTGCAAACTACAAATGAAAATTTATTCAAAAAATTGTAATTTTTCTATGGAAAATGAACACAAACATATATTTAGAGTTTACATTCAATGCTGAAATTTCATTAAATAAATTATTGCCTATTGCCCATTATATTTTTATAAATCCCACACAGCCTCCAAATATTTAGAAATCACAGTGATCTATCATTACTATCATTAAAATCAGGCTGATTCTCAATAACTTAAAAAAATTTAATATGCTTCTTTCATGATATTTCAAAAATCATATTCATATCAAACAGAAAATGAAAACTCTTTGTGTGAAAATAAGCAGAGATATCTTTTTCTGTGGCTCTTTTGTTTTTAATGATTTTAGGAAACTTGCAGTCCAGAGCACTAGATCTTTGCATTTCCAGATACTTACACTGTTTGGTATACTGACCTACCTAATGAAATCAATGAATGGAAAGAGACAGATTACCTATTCAAACTGAAATTAATTATCCCAGCTAAAATACTCAGAACTAGACTCATTCTAGAGATATTTAAATGTACTGGTTTTATCTGGCAATGCTGCTCTCCTGACTTTCCTTCTCTCCTCTCTCCCCTACCTCCAGCTTTCTTTTCAAGAAACAGAGAAAAACTAGACAAAAACTGTATTTATTAACCCCTGTTACAGGGCTTCAAAAAGTTATTTCCTAGTATGATATTTTTTTTTTCAGCATACGGATCACCCTAACTTGATTCAAAATAGATTATCTGTAAGGCAACGTGGAGTTTTGGTCATCTTTTGTGTGTCATATTTATTTACATTGTGTATTTCCTTCTAATTTAGGACAGATGTAAATACATGTGGTATACTTCAGCCTCAGAACAGAGAGTGGTTAAAGGCCTCTTTCTCTTTTCATGGCTTTGTACTGCCATGGAGAATAATATAATTAATGAATATAATGATGCCTTGAAGTGTCTGCCTTGATATCCAGGGCAGGGTGTGTGGGTGGAGGAGTTCCATTTGTTTTATCCCATTTTGGATGGTACAGTTTTTTAGTTTGCTCTCTGTCCCATCCTATAAATATAGGCAGTTTTTTTCCCCTCAGTATTAAGCAGGCTTACATTCTGCACATAAATGTGACTAATTCATGCCAGGGATTTTTTTTTTTTCTTTAAGAAACTTATTTTTCTTCATTGCAACCCTTTACAAATTATCCCAGCTCTCTCCCAAAGAAAGTGGATTAATTTGTTTCTTTTCCCTTCATAACCTTCTTCCTGTATTGCTATAATCAAAACAATTTGGGGGTTTTCACATATGGAGGCTGACAACATAAATCAGCTGCTTTCCATCCATGTGAACGCATCTGAACAAAGCCAGCCCCACTGCTGGCCGTGGAAGCAGTCTAAACTGGCTTCCTGGGTGCTGCTCTTTTCCAGAAACAGACAATGAGCAATAGCTCTTGAAGCCTTTTTCACATCAGGACACAACTGTTCCTCTGACCTCTTTTAGTTTCAAACATCCATCACAAAACATCCACTAACATTAAACTTATCTCTTATGTCTTTTCTGTCAGAAAGAAAAGAAAGGAAGAAAATAGGAGAAAATTTGAACAAGAGGAAGAAGTAGGGGCTACAAGTAGAGAAAATAAAAAGGGGAGCAAGAAGGGAGGGAGAGGGAAACGAACAAGACAGAAAAAGAGAAACAAGCACAACATATCTGATCTGTGGCTTATGAAATCTTTTCCTTTGCTTCATATCAAGATGAAGTGATTGTGCTCAAGGAAGATTCAGAGGTCATCCAATTGACTGGCCCATTTCAAAGATGAGAAAATAAGTCTTGGGAGTTACTTTGGTCATAAAATAGGTCTGTAGCAATCAGCCTTAACTGTTTCACAGACCTTGAAAAACATTTAGGCTGAAGGAAATATTTGTTCAATCTGTATTTTAAACAGTTTAATATTCTCATTCCTGCTTGTATTTTTTAAAGATAATCTTATCCTATAGCTTGCATGATCCCTCTAAGTCTTTTCCTACTTGCAGATCTCTGAATTGCATTCTTAAATACTTGTAATTTACATTTTGAAGATATACTCATGCTTATATTGTATTCTTTTCTCGCCGTACCTACTACTTGAATTCTAATGCTTAAAAGGCCTTTTTGAAGTTTTTTTTTTTGTCCCCCTTCATCTTTGTTTCAGTGAATATATTTTTTGGTAATCTAGATAGAATGATCTACTAGTAAAACTTGAATATAATAATCAAATAAAAATTTTCAAAGGGAGTAGAGCCTAAGAATTCTGGAGGCTATCTGGATACAACAAACAAGCAAAGAAACAAAAAACAAGCTTTTATCATCACGAAATGATGAAGTATTACTAGAAATACTGTATACAGTACTACATAAAGTACTATGTTAAATGTATGCCACTGGCAAATAGAACAGCTAACGAAAATTTAAAGAGAGCACTGCTGAGTTTCAGTATCATCCTCATAACAATTTCTATTCATTTCTCAAAGGACTTAAAAAAGTAAAATCTAACTATATTGTTAATGTAATACACATTATTAAGCAATTAAAATTAACAAATTAATTCTAATCCTCTTTGTGGTTCTTATGAATTGTTGATTTAATTAAGAGTTTTGATAATCTCACAGGGAAATCAGTTATGTGTGTATGTTTTAACAATTAAAATAAGCTCTAATCATTTCATTAATTAAATAACTGGTTATAAAAACAAAAACCATTTGCAGTAGGCTACACAGAAAACGTGAAGTCAAGTAGAGAAACCAGTGGGCTTAGATTTAACAGAACGTTTTATTAATTTCCAAGTCCATATGCCTTCATGCAATTTTAAGCTAGCTCTGCTTGGGTGAAGGGGTCTGTCTTCTAAAACTGGGGTCCAGGAATGCTGTTCCCTGATTATCTCCCAGAGAATCCAAGAAGTTTTGGCCTTGCATACCAAAATTAATCCACATGTAAATATCACAGATTGTTTATGAAACCTCTGACATTGTTTATGAGCCTGCTGATCTGTAGTAGTTGTAAAATTCCTAAAAGTAACTTTGATACTAAAAATAAGAAGTTGAAAGTGTTTTTTAATTATTATTTTTTGAAAATTTTGGCATTTTCTTAAATCATAGACTAAAACATGATTTACAGATGGAAACTGTTGAATGTGATCGAGAACTAGAAAACATGTTGTTTTGTCATATATAGAACTTTTGAAAGCAAACACATAAAAATTATGATATTGATGAAAACTTTATAAATTGTAAATTCTCCACAAAACAACAGAAAAATTGTACCTGATAAAGTTTTAAAATTTTTCTGGAGAAATAATTGCATAAATAATCATAGAAGCATAAAAATACATTATTGAAAATCATGGAAGTTATGTATCATCTTGTATTAACCTTACATTTTGAATATTTCTTTAAAGTCAGAAGCTAATAGATTTATATTGCAAACATCTG
>SJYC01110737.1:0-10265 GCA_006408675.1 Madoqua kirkii | reverse complement strand
ATACACAAGTAGGTGCCTATGCTTTGAAAATCTGCAAAAAAAATTTTTTACTTACAAATAAATATTTTATTTTAATAGAAAGGTATGTATGTTCTCTATAGGAAATTTAAAAACTAAAAAAAAAGTAACAATGAAAATAATCAACTTCTTTCTCATAATCAAGAGTTAGTTATCACTGAAAATGTAATATGCTTTAAATTCATTACAATAAAATTAATCTGCCAATCAATCAGCCAGTGACAGTATTAGGCAAACTTACCAAAAAAAAAAACAAAAACAAAAAACAGAAAAAAAACCCTCTTAAATTACTGTATATCACTGATTCCCTTTTGGGAATTATTGTGTGAGTGCATTTGTATGTTTGCATTTAAATTTTGGCTGCTAGTTATTAAAAGGCTACCAGTTATTAAATTAATCCTAAATGTTATTAAATAAATTAAGTTATTAAATAAATCCTAATATATCGAAGAATTGATGCTTTTGAACCGTGGTGTTGGAGAAGACTCCTGGGAGTCCCTTGGACTGCAAGGAGATCCAACCAGTCCATTCTGAAGGAGATCAGCCCTGGGTGTTCTTTGGAAGGAATGATGCTAAAGCTGAAACTCAAGTACTTTGGCCACCTCATGCGAAGAGTTGACTTATTAGAAAAGACTCTGATGCTAGGAGGGATTGGGGGGCAGGAGGAAAAGGGGACGACAGAGGATGAGATGGCTGGATGGCATCACGGACTTGATGGATGTGAGTCTGAGTGAACTCCAGGAGTTTGTGATGGACAGGGAGGCTTGGCGTGCTGCGATTCATGGGGTGGCAAAGAGTCAGACACGACTGACCAACTGAACTGAACTGAAATAATATGCACAGATAAAAATGATATAAAACATAAAGGGACATTTAGAAGATATTAGACCATGAAAAGATGATAGTGATGGAAAAATGTCTTGTGCATTAGTCTATATGTTTAAAGGTATAACAATGTACCAAATATTTTTCACAGATTTTACAAAACTATAAAATGTCTTTAGAAAATCTTCAATAAAGACTTTGACAAGTACTGATCAAATTTTTATAGTCTAATTATATTAATATATTCCATGCAAATATTTCAACCTATGCATCTCTTTGCTCAGTGCATTTAGATGCTTTGTAAATGTACTCATAGTAGATATTTTAATGGCAGCAGTTTGTTGAAACTAAAACCATAAAGCATCAGTAAACTCACTATTATTACAAAAATATTTACTTTATACTTTCAAAATTTAAGTGCTATTAAGCTGTTTCATGTTTGGCCTAATACTTTTCAAAACTCCCAAAACTCTTTTTCAATTAATTAAAATGACAGGTTCTCTTCCAACTAATCTCAGATGTCTGTAGTCATTTCTTCCAGTTATTTCATTGTATTCCATTTTGCCTAAAATAAGCATTTTTTGGAAACATACGTGGAAGTTTGAGGATTACACCTTCATTTTCAAATATTACTTGAAATTGACTTTTTTTCACTTGAACAGCTAGTTATTTTATGACTTGCTTCTCTACCAGTAGAGAGCAGTGTTGGACATCATATGGACCCAACTATACTACCCGCTTTGCTTTCCGGAATGTTTTTAGTCATTCTATAAACATGAATACTGTAGGTTTTTAAAAAATGCCAGGTAAACAAAATAATTAACGAAAGAGTTACTAAGTCTAGCTGCTGTGAAATCCGACACTATTTAACATATGAAAGAGCTTAACTTACGGCAAATACATGGAATACATGCTTTGTTTATATCACATTAAAACTTGCCCATTGTATGTGAGATAATATGTTCTATAGATAATTAAAATATTGCAGAGAAATAATTTCCATTCTGTACATTAGCCTTAATCTAACATCAAGGCTAATAAATAACCATTGGTAGCATAACGACCAATGGATATTCTAAGTACATAGGAAAAAAAATGGGCTTCCCAGGTGGTATTTGTGGTAAATAACCCACTTGTCAATGCAGGAGACATACGAGATGTGGGTTCAATCCCTGGGTCAGGAAGATCCCCTGGAGGGGACCATTGCAACCCACTCTGGTATTCTTGCCTGGAGAATCCCGTGGACAGAAGAGTTTGGAGGGCTATAGTCCATAGGGTTGCAAAGAGTCAGACACGACTGAAGCGACTTAGCACAGAAAAAAATAAATGAGAATGTCACTATCTTTGTAACCAGGGTTGCAGAGACACCAACAGGATTGGGCTAATTTTCTTGTTATTATCTTGCTACATGTGTGTAAAACAAAAAACAAAAACTCCCCCCCCCCACAGTTCTTAAACCTTCCAGCTACTCAACTGTACACAGTAGATAAGCCATATTTAATTTTACAGTCTTTATTTGGCTGACTTGCCATGTCACAGTGCCAAGCAATACAGGAAATGTCATTTTTAAAAAGCCCATCATAAAAGTCAATTGCTAAAGAAAGGTCAGAATCAATTGAATTTAAATCTATTATTTAATCTTCAAAACCACAATTCTAAAAAATAAAACAGATTCATGAAAAAAGAAAGGATATACTTTAAACTAAATACTGTAAAAGTTATCCTTTAAAGGATGGGCAGGATTTAATAGAGAATTAAAAAAAAAAAAAACTATTGGTGTTAGTATTTAAAAGTCTACATTTTAAATTTGATTTGATATTTATTCTCATTTTATTGTAGGAACTTTCTATTAAATTGTATCTTATAATGCCTTCTTATTTTACATGAACATAGAATGTATTATTTTAAGAGGCTCTTGCTTTCAAAACAAGATTTCCAAGTTTATGCCTAAACAAATCTACTTGCTATAAACAAGAAACAGCTCATTGCGCACTGTGGAAGGGTCTCTTAAACTGAGTTTTGAATCATATGGTCACAATAAGAAGTGGTGGGTTTTCGTCCTGTCCCAGAGACCCCTTGACAGTCAAATTTTCCTTCACATCTGAAGACTTAGACAGGTGGAATGAAGGGCAGAACATGCACCTGTGTTGTTATAGATAGAAGTTTTACTAATATAAAGACACCAACTTACACAGAAAACCAAAAGCATGGGCTTTGGATCCAGACCGGCTTTATAATCCATTTTCTCATTAGAGAACCACTTGATTGTGGACTGTGGAGATACTATCATTCAGCCCCATTATTTTATAGATAATATAAACTGAGGACCAAGAAGGTGGCCACAAAGCTCTTTAGTAGCACAGCTAAGGGTAGGATTCTAGCTCTCTTAGTTTTCAGACACATACTCTTCATTTTTGTTATTTTTAATAAAACAGAAACAGAATGAAAGATAATATAGTATGTTGCATATATATTACCCATTTATGCTATATCCATTTGGCTAATTGTTTTATATTACAGTTTCTATCTATTGTGAGACAGGCTTAAAATCTGAGGAGGTCAAAAATACTTGGTTGGCTTAATAATTAGGTTACCTGAATTTCCTCTAACAATTACTTATTGTATTTCTCATTCATAAAACGGGGCTAACACACAGTATTTCTGTGAGAATTAAATGAGAAAATGCAATCAGCGACTGTAACAGAGTGATATTCACTGAATCTATGCTTAGAAATTAAATAACAGTCATAACAAGAAAATAAGGAAGTCAAACCCACCCACAACAGATTATGAAGCAGAAAACCTACTTTAAGCCACTAGTAATCAGATTTTGGCTACAGAGGCCTTTCACAGGGTTGCAAAGAGTCAGACATGACTTAGCAACTGAAGGACAAACAACACGGGCCGTTAGAATTCTCATTAACCCATACAGAGGTGTACTTGTTCCTCAAAATTTTATTATTTTCAAACATTTATTCTTCTGAATTCTTATTGTAGTTTAATTGCAACACAAGCAATTACATAAGGTGAGATGTGGGATTTTTAGAATATTTATGAAATATCGACTTGTGGATACCACTGTAATAAGTGTTCATATTGCTTTTCAGGTATGCCAAGTACTTTTATTGCTAAATATATTCCTATTTTCTTTATTGTTTAGTGTAAATAAATTTTCTTGACTTATTGCTAGTATAGGAAACAGCCTGCATTTTGTTAACTTGTGAAATTTTGTTTTTTCAGTTATACATATACACATTATTTTTAGAATTATTTTCCAGTATAGGTTATTACAAGATGGACTTGCCTGGTAGCTCAGATGGTAAAGCGTTTGTCTATAATGCGGGAGACCTGGGTTCGATCCCTGGGTAGGGAAGATTTCCTGGAGAAGAAAACGGCAATCCACTCCAGTACTCTTGCCTAGAAAATCCCATGGACAGAGGAGCTTGGTGCAGGCTACTGTCCATGGATCGCAAAGAGTCGGGCACAACTGAGCGACTTCACTTCACTTCATTACAAGATATTGATTATAGTTCCCTGTGTTATACAGTAAACCTTTGTTGCTTGTTAAATATCTACTTTTTCAGTTAGAACTCTAGCATTCTACTCATACTAAGTCTAACAAGTGACTTACTAAATTTTCTTACTAAGTTTTATTTATTTAGAAAAATTAGAATCTACTAGAATGTAATTATCAATGAAGCAAGAATACACTTTATTTTCTTTCTTGATATTGTTACCAATTTTTCATTTTCCTTGCCTACATAACAAGGACCCATTTCATATTCTTAATTTTCATGGGATTTAATTAAGATTTTGGCAATACTTACATAAGCCAAATATAATATAAAAGTAATACTGCTTGTTATTCTGTGCTGTGTGCTGTGCTTAGTCGCTCAGTCATGTTCAACTCTTTGCAAGCCTATGGACAGTAGCCTGCCAGGCTTTTCTGTCCATAGGGATTCTCCAGGCAGAATACTAGAGTGGGTTGCCATACCCTCCTCCAGGGTATCTTCCCAACCCAAGGATCGAACCCAGGTTTCCTGTTCTGCAGACAGATTCTTTACCATCTGAGCCTCCAGGAAAAGCCTGCTTATTATTCTACTTTCTTTTTAAACTTCAATAATGTAATTGCCCCCAAATTTTTTGTGTTCCTGAACTCTGTCCAAAACAGAATATACTTATTTGGAGAAGGCCCTAACATTTCAAAGAATCCTCACATCTCTTCTGAGCTAAATTTACCTTTTTATCTCTTTTGGAGACAGCATTCCTTAAAAAGTATAAATTCAAGAGCTTTTAAAGTATATCCTCCAATTAAAGGGATAACCTTCCCAATACTTCCTCCTCATAATCATTATTTCTATATTCTATTCCATTTAAAGAATATTTATTGTGTACCATCTATGTGTTAGTTTCTCTTCAAGACACCAGGGATTCAGCAGTGAACAAAATAGATCCAAATCCTTGACCTACTAATTGTACTGTAGGCTACAGCCTTACCTTCAAAGCCCAGAGGGCGCCTATATTTTCAACACGTTTTCCTTGATTCCACTCTATCTTCAGGCTCTTTATTCAACCATAATCTAAATAGCCTGCAATTAGAGAGCTTCCAAATCAATAATAATTGCCTCAGTGGAGTTTTCTGGCTGTACTTGACCAGTTTAAATCTTCAGCCATGCCCACATGGCTTCTTTCAAGAAGACTTCATCCCAAGATGAGTAGAACTTTTTCACATGTAAATATCACAGAAATGAGTGACTACAATAAAGGGCTTTACTACTCAAATTGCTATCCTCCTTTCTCTAGGAACAAAGGAAAACCTGCTTTTTAGATATTCATAGGCTGTGCATAGCTCTTTCAAGTGAGAAATGAGTGTTGGCTAATGATACTCTTGTAGTGCAGATTTATTTATTTCTTTCAGCAGACTTTGTCAATGATTAACATGGCCTGATCAGTCTCTGAAGCACTGTTGACAGCAGACGTGCTGTGATGGTACAAGCAAGAAAGACTGGATCCTGCCCCCATGAAGTTTTACCTCATAGATTTCAAACACATACAAGGAAAGACAGAGACAACCAAGAACAAAACAAACAAACAACCCGTAACCTGGAACAGATTGAAACAAGCTTAATGTCAGTCACTATGAGTGCATTATTCTATTGCCTTTTATGGGGGCTGCCCAGAGAAAAAGCAGGCGCTGCACTCAACAAGACTTCTTTTAATCAAGAGCCATTTTTACTGAGAACCTACTACGTGTCAGGCACTGTTCCAGATACTTCGATACAGTGATGCACAGAAAACCCGAAGATCGTTATTCCATGGTGGAGCCATGAACAATGGTCTTAGAACCCTATGGACACTAGTTATGAATTCTGGCTCTGCCATTCATAGGTGTATGAGTCTTAACATCTCTCTGAGCAGCAGCATCTTCTTTCATAAAATGCAGATCAATATTCCTATACTTATAAATGTTGTTGTTGTTCAGGTTCTCAGTTGTGTCCAACTCTTTGCAACCTCATGGACTACAGCACACCAGGCTTCCTTGTCCTTCACCATCTCCTGGAGTTGCCTCAAAATAATGTCCATTGAGTCAGTGAAGCCATCTAATCATTTCATCCTCTGTCATCCTCTTCTCCTGCCTTCATCTTTCCCAGCATCAGTGTTTTCTCCATGAGTCAGATCTTCACATCAGTTGGCCAAAGTATTGTAGCTTCAGCTTCGGCATTAGCCCTTCCAATGAATATTCAGGGTTGATTTCCTTTAGGATGAATTGGTTTGATCTCCGTGCAGTCCAAGGGACTGCAAAGAGTCTTCTCCACAATCACAGTTTGAAAACATCAATTCTTCAGTGCTCAGCCTTTTTTATGGTCCAACTATCACATCTATACATGACTATTGGAAAAACTATAGCTTTGACTAGATGGACCTTTGTCAGAAAAGTAATGTCTCTGCTTTTTAATGCTGTCTAGGTTGATCATAGCTTTTATTCCTAGGGCAAGCTTTTTTTTTGTTGTTGTTGTTTGTTTGTTTTGTTTTGTTTTAATTTCATGGCTGCAGTCACCATTTGCAGTGATTTTGGAGCCAAAGAAAGTAAAGTTTGTCACACTTTTGATCCATTGTTTCCCCACTTATTTGCCATGAAGTGATAAGATCAGATGTCATGACCTTAGTTTTTTGAATATTGAGTTTTAAGCCAGTTTTTTTTTCACTCTTCTATTTCACTTTTATCCAGAGGTTTAGTTCCTCTTTGCTTTCTGCCATAAGAGTGGAGTTATTTGCATATCTGAGGTTGCTGAAATTACTGCCTGCAGTCTTGATTCCAGCTTATGATTCTTCCAGCCCAGTATTACACATGATGTACTCTGCATATAAGTTAAATAAGCAGGGTGATGATATACAGCTTTGACATACTCCTTTCCCAATTTGGAACCCATCCATTGTTCCATGTCCGGCTCTAACTGTTGCTTCTTGACCCGCATACAGGTTTCTCTGGAAACAGGTAAGGTGGAATGATATTCCCATGTTTTGAAGAATCTTTCATAATTTGTTGTGATCCACACAGTGAAAGGGTTTAGCACAGTCAATAAAGCAGAAGTAGATGATTTTCTGGAATTCTCTTGCTTTTTCTATGATCCAACAGATGTTGGCAATTTAGTCTCTGGTTCCTCTGTCTTTTCTAAATCCACCTTATAATCTAGAAGTTTACACGCAGTTGAAGCCTAGCTTGAAGAATTTTGAGCATTACTTTGCTAGCATGTGAAATGAATGCAGTTGTGCGGTAGTTTGAACATTCTTTGCCATTGCCCTTCTTTAGGACTGGAATGAAAACTGACCTTTTCCACTCCTGTTGAGTTTTCCAAATTTGTGGGCATATTGAATGCAGCGCTTTGGCAACATAATCTTTTAAGATTTGAAATAGCACAGCTGGAACCCAATCACCTTCACCAGCTTTGTTCATAGTTATGCTTCCTAAGGCCCACTTGACTTCACACTCTAAGATGGTTGGCTATAGGTTAGCAAACACATCATCATGATTATCCAGGTCATTAAGATCTTTTTTGTGTGTGCATAGTTCTTCTGTGTATTGTTGCCACTTTTTCTTAATATCTTTTGCTTCTGTAAGGTCCATACTGATTTTGACCTTTATAGTGTCTTTCATTGCATGAAAAGTTCCCTTGGCATCTCTAATTTTCTTGAAGAGATTTCTAGTCTTTCCCATTCTATTGTTTTCCTTTATTTCTTTGCATCATTTGCTTAGGAAGCCTTTCTTATCTCTCCTTGCTCTTCTTTGGAACTCTGCATTCAGATAGGTTTATGTTTCCTTTTCTCTTTTGCCTTTCACTTTTCTTCTTTTCTCAGCTATTTGTTTGGCCTCCTCAGGCAGCCATTTTGTCTTTTGCATTTCTTTTTCTTGAGGATGGTTTTGATCTCCACCTCCTGTACAGTCTTACAAACATCCATCCATAGTTCTTCAAGTACTCTATCAGATCTAATCCCTTGAATCTATTTGTCACTTCTATTGTATACTCTTAAATTATTTTATTTAGGTCATACCTGAATGACCTGGTGGTTTTCCCTACTTTCTTCAATTTAAGTCTGAATTTTGCAATAAGTGTTTCATGATCTGAGCCACAGCCAGCTCCAGGTTTCATTTTTGCTCACTGTATAGAGCTCCTCTATCTTTGGCTGCAAAGAATATAATCAATCTGGTTTTAGTATTGACCATCTGGTGATAACCACATGTAGAGTTGTCTCTTATGTTGCTGGAAGAGGTTATTTGCTAAGACCAGTACATCCTCTTGGCAAAACTCTGTTAGCCTTTGCCCTGCTTCATTTTGTAGTCCAAGGCCAAATTTGCCTGTTACTCCAAGTATCTCTTGACTTCTTACTTTTGCATTCCATTCCCCTATGATGAAAAGGACATCTTTCTTTGGTGTTCTAGAAGGTCTTGTAGGTCTTCATAGAACTGTTCAACTTCAGCTTCTTCAGAATTAGTGGTTGGGGCATAGACTTGGACTACTGTGATATTGAATGGTTTGCCTTGGAAACAAACTGAGATCCTTCTGTTGTTTTTGATACTGCATCCAAGTACTGCATTTTGGACTCTTCTGTTGACTATGAAGGCTACTCCATTTCTTCTAAGGGATTCTTGCCCGCAGTAGTAGATATAGTGGTCATCTGAATTAAATTCTCCCATTCCCATCCAGTTTGCTTTGCTGATGGTTCAGATTAGTTATAAATGAGTTATGAGCAAAAATTATATAGGTAAAGGGCCTGACATATAGTAGGGATTCAAAAAGTTTTTGCTCCATTTGACAAATTTTCCTACAGGGAAAGACAAGTACTGTATGTTGTCACTTATAGGTGGGAACTAAAAATACAATTAACTAGTGAATGTAACATAAGCAGACTCACAGATATAAACTAGTAGTTACCAATAGGAAAAGAGGGAGTGAAAAGAACAAAATATTGAGTGTGAGGCAGGCTCAAGGATGTACTGAACACCACGGGGAATATAGCCAATATTTTGTAAATGGAAAGTAAGCTTTAAAAATCGTATAAAAATAAATTTAAATAAAATTTTTTGAAAATAGAAATGCTCCTAAATAGTACATAAGTATTGATTATCCCAAAGTAATGCTGAACAACAGGGTTTGTGATAATTTTCAACAACAGTCAGGGTGGTTTTTCTTTTTTTTCTTCTTCTGATTTTACAGATTCAACATAATTCTATTAATAGACTTTAAATAAATCTTCTGGGAAGCTGATGACTCTGGATAATTAAGTGGCAGATGGGGAAATACAGCTGCATCAAGCATCCAACAATGGCAGGGTCCTGGCAATCCCTACTGGGAACCAGGAGAATGAGAGGGTCACCCTGAATCGGCATTTTCAGTGAGTCTGTTTATGTAAGGAGTCTACCTTGGGATCAGACTGCTCTGAGGATATGCTGTTTTATCTCATTAGCTAATAGCTTAATTCTCTCTTCCTTGTTTGTGAAAGTGAGCCATTATTCTGCTTCTATTATCACAACTCATTCTTCCTGCTTTTGTTACCATTAGGTCAATCTTACATACTTCTAATTTAATAATCCAGTTTAATTTTTAAGTATATGTTTCTTTCTTTTCGAAAACAATTTATTTAGTTTTATTTTAAAACTTGAAGGCAATTAGCATTAATTAGCACCAATTAGTCTTCACTGTAATGCTTAATTGGTTTGACTTGATCCTTGCTATATGCTGATTTTATTTGATTTTCCTTGGCCTTTAAAGAAATCAATTGTCACATATTCCTGGGTGGCTTTTGAGAGTATTTTTCAGTTGCCCTTTGAAAATTATAATCCTGGTATTAACGTAGACCTTTATGTTTTTATTGGAATACTTCTAAAAACTTAATAACATGATCAGTGACTATAATTCCAAACT
>SJYC01110734.1:0-13849 GCA_006408675.1 Madoqua kirkii | reverse complement strand
GCCTGAGTGACTAACATGTTCACTTTCACTTTCACACTAGATGGCCCAGATGTATTATAGAAAACAACTATCCTCAGAGTTTAAAGCGTCTGCCTCCAATGCGGGAGACCCGGCTTAGATACCTGGGTTGGGAAGACCCCCTGGAGAAGGAAATGGCAATCCACTCCAGTATTCTTGCCTGGAGAATCCCATGGACGGAGAAGCCTAGTAGGTTACAGTCCACGGTGTCGCAGAGTCGGACATGACTGAGTGACTTCACCATAAGCAATTAGCTTCTGGTTTTATCTACTACTTTGAAATTAAATAAACGTCAGTAAAAAGGCAAAAGTGTTTGTCATGCCAGTTCTCCCTGTCTATAAATGCCTTCTAATGTCACCCCACTCCAGTACTCTTGCCTGGAAAGTCCTATGGATGGAGGAGCCTGGTATGCTACAGTCCATGGGGTTGCAAAGAGTCGGACACAAATGAGCAACTTCAATGTCAATGTCAATGCCCAATATAATTTCAGGAGTTTAAGAAATGGGAATCTGATTTAAGTAAGTGTAGTATGTAGGTGGGCAGTGATCTCATTAATGAGGTCATGCAACTGCATGACCAACCAAATAGTACAAGAGAAGTTAATCAGAGGTAACCAGAAACACACTGGTTCAGTGACTGTAAATTGGTTGAAGTCTGAAACTTGCCCTGTTAAATGATCCAGTTTGTGAAAGTCAAGGTATTTAGGAAATATATAAACCATCTCAATGCCTCTAATGTATATATCTCAAGTCCAATACATACACAGATAGATGTACTTATTTGAGACCAAAGTATTTAACCCATTGGTTATGATTTTCTGTATGAATAGACTTGTACATTGATAATTCCATCTGCACCCAATGGGTGAATCTATCTAAGATGTTTAGTTATAGGTCATATTGAAAGATTTGGAATGCTATGACTATTTTCTTGGGAACATTTGTTGACAGGGAGACCACTACCTTACAAAGACATCTGCTACTATACTGACCACTCTGTAATTCTTCCAGTGTGTGCATGTGAAGTTCCTTCAGTCATGTCTGACTCTTTGTGATTCTATGGACTGTTGCCTACCACCCAGGCTTCTCTGTCCATGGGATTCTTCAGACACGAATACTGTAGTGGGTTGCCATGCGCTCTTCCAGGGGATCTTCCTAATCCAGAGATTGAATGCTTGTCTCTAGCATCTACCTGCATTGGCAGGTGGGTTCTTGACCACTATCGCCACCTGAGAAGCCCCAATATTCTTCCTAGTATAGAGTTATTTTGGCGAGAATGACAATGATGCAGAAAGTAAAATACTGAAGGAATGAGGAAGTGACCTGGGGACTGGAGATGATTTCAACTAGGTGGGGAAGAGTGGCATAAACTTGAGACTCAGAGCTAGAGGATTTTAGGGAGAAGGAAAGGCAAATTTCTTGCCAGGCCAGGTGTTCTGGGAAGAGCTGTGTGGGGAAAAAAATCACTTGTGGAAAGGGTTCAAGGCTGGCAAAGACAACAGGGGATTTAAAGCCCTCAGAAGAGAGCTCTTTTCCTTTGGAGAAAGAATAAGTAAGGTTCAGAGGAGAGGTGGAGGAAACAGAGGGTTTTGCTGATGATTGATGTTGAGTTCCTAGAGAACCAGGCATAATTCCTTCCTTGAAGGAAAAAAAAAATTTTTTTTCATTTATTTAAAAAATAATTTTACTATGTCCAAAAATGTACTTAAAGTGTCCAATAGAGTCGTAAAATAGAGAAAGATGAAATAAACCAGAAAAAATGAATCAAATGAAAAATAAAATAAGAATATAGAGTAGAAACAAGCTTGTAGTAAAAAACCATGTAATCCTGTAAATTTGCTAGAAGTGGATCATAAACTGGGCTTCAATTTCCTCAGAATAGTGTAAAGAAGTGCCATCAGTTCACTAGATGATTTATTGTTGACAAGGTAAAATAAAAACAGATGTGTTTCATATATATGCTGAGACTTTGAAATGTAACTGGATTAATAGGTGATTTCACTGGCATAGTGTTTGATAGTTCATTAAATTTCAAATAGCTCACCAGCTATTTGTTTTGTTTTTATAATAACTACAAATAAAAAAATGACTTCACAGTTATTACTAGCTTTATCTAACCCATCATCTTCTCTACTGTGTTAAAGTGCATTGGAGAAATACCTATCACTTTCAGTCAAAATGGGATAAAACATTAACTACTTTTGCCTTTACATTTTGTCCTACACTGTCTAAATAACTTTTTTATAATTATTGTATCGGCATTTAATTTAGTCAACCATGAAATAATTCTTGACTGTGAAATGCATTTTGGGGCACCGAAGGGTAAATATATAAGCAACTCAACCTCTACTTTAAAAATGATTCTCCTGGATGTGATTCCCACATCCAGTAGATCCACCAAGTTTTAAAAGTCTCAATGAGTTTCTAAAGTCAAGTTTTCCAAATCGAAAACATGTGAATCATGACATCTTGTCAGTTTTATTTTTCAGAGGATACATTCTTCTTACAGCTTTCCTTATCTCCACAGCGTTAATGTTGGAAGTTAGAAGTCATGTCATTTCCTTTTACAGTACTGGGTAGTGACAGCTGAATTATTTTTCCTACTTAGCTTTCCTAAGTATTGTTGTTAGCACTGTTTTTGAGACATTTTGTAGTACTAAATTAAGAGTGGTAAGTATCAGGGGAAAAAAAATGTGTTGGGCCAGTTATAACAAACATTCAAAAAATATTTGTCAGTACTTTATTTTAATAAGTATATGTTAACATAAAGTTACATCCAGAAAGTTAGAATACAGGTAGGTATAGATTTATGAAAATTAATTTACATGTACATCAATTAGTAAAATTTTATATTATATAGTATTATAAAAATAAACACGATGACAGCATTACTGATTCAGGGACTCATCAGGCAATAGCTGAGTAAATGTGCTCTCAGTTACTTGTAGAAATGATTCAGTGAGTGGTTTATATGCAAAGCCCACAGCAGTTGTATTCATATCTACTTATGTTTATAGGAAAAGGAGATTTTCCAAGAAAACTCTAATAGAGTATCCTTTAAAAGCTCCTTCAAGAAGTTATGCTCTGCTGGAGTTTTGCAATACTCAGTGCTTAAATGCAATTCTTGCAGATGGCTAGGAAGCACAGAGAAAAGGATGATTTCTAACATATACTATGTGTCATGTACTGTTTTCAATATAATACCTCAGTTAAGGGTAATGAAAACATCAGGAAATGTTTCATACATTTGTAGACTAAAAGCAGAAAATTGTCACCTTTACTAAGGCAATTATTATCTATTTCTATATAAATTAAAACTATAGACAGTACCTTATGAGCATAAAAAATAATTGACTCAAGCAAATTAAGCGCTAATAAACAGCATGCAATAGTCTCCTTGTTAAAACTGAGTATAAGTTCTAATTCTGACAAATTAGAAAATAAGTGTTCTAAAATGTATAGATAATCTCTTCTGAAGAATCTCCTTGCCAGCTAGGGGGGATCACACTGAATTAAATGCCTAATGAAACTCCTGCATCCATGCAGTTGATGGAGTCCAGCTCCCTCTCCTCCTTCTTCCTCCTCCTTCTTCCTCTTCTTACTGGCACTGGCCCAGGGTACAACCATCCATCCCACCCTCCAGCACCCTTCTCTACTCAAAGCTTCCCACAATTGTTTCCTACTCTGCCAGGGCTTTCCTAAGTACCAGAATTCTAATAAAGTATGAATGGGTTGTCTATGACATCACGGTGAATGAATAACAAATGTACATTCTAAATAAAATGAAGGCAATAAATTGAGGGAGAGAAAAGTATGGTTTTGGAAAACCTGGTGCATCAGAGAAAGGGACATGATGAGCATCCAAGGCAGGGAAAAGCAGCCTGAGAGAAGGCGAGAAGGCAGCCTACGGACAGATCTTTCTGGAAGAACACAGTGACAAAAGGATAATTGTTCTTTTCTGTCCTGGTAATTTCTCAGGAATAAATTGCTAAAAACTATTCATCACAAATAATTCATCAGAAGAGTAGGAGCTTATTAAGGGATGAGACGGAGGACCTGCTTCTTCTCTAATAAGAGACATTCTCTACTCACATAAAGGCAAAGGGCTTCAAGTTCTAAGACCTGGCAGCATGGTATAATGATTAATAGCTCACGCTTTAAAATCATGCTGTCCAAACCCAAGAACTCTGCTGATTAATAACTATGTAACCACGGGCAAAGCGAAAAAGTTGGCTTAAAGCGTTGGCTTAAAGCTCAACATTCAGAAAACGAAGATCATGGCATCCGGTCCCATCACTTCATGGGAAATAGATGGGGAAACAGTGTCGGACTTTATTTTTGGGGGGCTCCAAAATCACCGCAGATGGTGACTGCAGCCATGAAATTAAAAGACACTTACTCCTTGGAAGAAAAGTTATGACCAACCTAGATAGTATATTCAAAAGCAGAGACATTACTTTGCCGACTAAGGTCCGTCTAGTCAAGGCTATGACTTTTCCTGTGGTCATGTATGGATGTGAGAGTTGGACTCTGAAGAAGGCTGAGCGCTGAAGAATTGATGCTTTGGAACTGTGGTGTTGGAGAAGGCTCTTGAGAGTCCCTTGGACTGCAAGGAGATCCAACCAGTCCATTCTGAAGGAGATCAGCCCTGGGATTTCTTTGGAAGAAATGATGCTAAAGCTGAAACTCCAGTACTTTGGCCACCTCATGTGAAGAGTTGACTCATTGGAAAAGACTCTGATGCTGGGAAGGATTGGGGGCAGGAGGAGAAGGGGACGACAGATGGCTGGATGGCATCACTGACTCGATGAACGTGTCTGAGTGAACTCCCGGAGTTGGTGATGGACAGGGAGGCCTGGCGTGCTGCGATTCATGGGGTCGCAGAGTCGGATACTACTGAGGGACTGAACTGAACTGAACCATGGGCAAGATATTTAATTGTTCTAAAGTTTAATTTCCTTACTTGTGGAATAGGGTCCATAACAGTAACCAAGTAGGTAACTATGTAGAGAGAATTGTTAAACTACATACCTAACTTAGTATTGACATGAGGATAAAGACAGAATATGTGTCTAACAAGTTATAAGCAGTCACAAGATTGGTAGAATTACTATTACTGCTAAACTATGAGCTGATCAATCAGTGCAAACCAGTGATCAAATCACTAACCCTTTCCCAATGTAATCAAAACTTGTGGGTGAGAGGATGTGAATTCAGGGAAAAGTTGGGAAAAACAAGGGTCATTATTGAGGGAGGGTGGAAGAGAAAAAGGAGGCAGGCAGGGGATTACTAAAACAAACGACTGTATAAATTGGAGTTCACCAACTTGTTAATCATAGATGTTATTCAGAAAATCTTGAGAGGGATGACTATACTACCCAAGCACATCCAAGAACAGCTTAAGCAAAGTATTTCCAATGCACTGGAAATTTACTCATTATTTTAGCACAGTTTATTTTACGACAAGACTTTGGTACCTGAAAGTTTTATTTATTCAGGTATCACCAGTACAACAGATCATTCAGGTACTACAGTTTTCTTTTTATTCTCCTAGCTGTCAGCTTTGGCTGGTTTGAATGCTTATTAACACTTCCACAGCCGGTGTGCAACAGTGGAGGGAACTGAAACTGAAGCCATTCAATTTTGCTGCTCATTATTAGCTTTACCTAAAGACTGGTAGGGAGCAAGGTGGACAGTATTGATTAAAATAGGCTTTATCTGTGTATTTCATTTGTTTGTTTGTTTTTTTTAACTACTTGTATCTTCCAATACAAAGAAAATAACTTTCCCAATGCTCCTCCAATACACTGCAGTCAAAATGTGGGTTGTTAGGCTCACCCTGGAAGTACTAAATCAGGATAAATGAGTAGGAAATCTTCATTTTTTATAAGCACATCAGTTTAAGAAATACTGATTGATTCTAAATAACCCCAAATAAGATTACTTCTGCATATTCAATGATGATGTTCCTTTGTGCCACAAAGCACTGTGACAGCTCTTAATCTGGTATGGGATATGCATGCCCTACTTACTAAAACACTATTTGCATTAGGCTAGTGCATAAAGGGCATATGCAGGTTAAAAAATGAGGCAATAAAGTATCAAGTAGCAGCATTCTCATAAAATAAAGCCTACGACTGTCAAGAGCAACTTTCTCTTTCCTTGTACATTTCTATGCAAGAGATTGTTTTAAGGTAAAATTCAAAATAAAGAGGGTATAGGTGATAATGAAAATATAATCTTTATTTTTTTTTAAATATAAGATTCATTATACAGTATTTTGTCCTATTACTTCATTTTTTCTGAAACTAGAAAAGGCACCTTGGAGAGAAAAAACATTACCTTTCAAATAGGTTAGAACCTGAAAGAACTCATCCGCACAGAAGACCAGGTTTTATTTCTTACATAAGTCATTTCAGCATTCTAAGGTTGCATTCCTATCTGTAAAATATAATAATATCAGTTCTGACTACCTCACAGTAAGGCAAAGGCATAAACAAATGTAAAGCAGGTATAGAGGCCACTATTCCAAATGGCATAGGTAATTTTGTAGTTCAAAAATGAATTTTTGATGTTTTTGATTACTTTTTAGACATTTCATCATGAAGTGGGTGAGGTGCATATACAATAAATACTGATGATTCTCGCTATTTACTTAGTACTTTGAAAGAAACTGTCTCATCATTCAGAAAATAAAAAATCAAGTTTCAAGATATTACTTATTTTAAAATGGTATGAAGATAGTCAGATTTAAAAGTTGGTACCATCTGTCCTTTGATCTGTAAGACTTAATAAGTTCAAAGTTCTTATATGCGGCTTATTTATATGAGTGTGTATATATGTTGGGTACCTTTTGTACATGAGGTACATTTGTGTACATGAGTTTGTGTGCATGAAATTAACTTCAATTAATTATTTCCAAAGTCAGTTAAAAATCCTGGATTAAAGAGAAAATGTAATGGAAAGTGAATGTCTCTGACTCCATATGGTGGGAAGAAACCATAATGAAATTCTCAAGGCAAAATTCCTTCTCCACAGGAAGCCAGCTTTCACCTGATCTTTTGCAAGTGCCTTTGTTAACTGAGAAAAACATCCTCTCCTTTGATGGTATTGAAACTTGCAAACTGTAGTTTGTTCTAACATAAGTTCACAGCATGAGACAGATTTTAAAGCAATTTTTGTTTGCTTTCCTATTTATAACGGATAGATTTCTAATAGAAATTATCAGAGCTTTTAAAATGCAAGATCATAGCACTAGTCTTTTATTTGTTTGTGTTTACTGAGTGGTCACAAAACACCACACTCAATATTCTGGGTTTTAAATTCCTTTTTTTGCATATCTCCAACCTAGATATTCCATAGGGCTTAAAATTCAATGTCTACAACCAAGAGATATCTCTGACCTTGTATTCATTATCCCCTCTCTCATGTTTGAATCTATCACTGCACTCTTTCCACCCAGGAATACAACTGAGGGATTATCTTTATAATTCCTTATCTGCTTTACCTATATATATACATATGTATATGTATGTGTATATATATATATATACAAATGTGTATATGTATGTATATATGTATATATATTCTATATATATAGATATGAATGAATGAATGAATGAAGTCACTCAGTCGTGTCCGACTCTTTGTGACCCCATGGACTAGTAGCCTACCAGGCTCCTCCGTCCATAGGATTCTCCAGGCAAGAGTACTGGAGTGGATTGCCATTTCCTTCTCCAGGGGATCTTCCCGACCCAGGGATCGAACCCAGGTCTCCTGCATTCCAGGCAGACACTTTAACCTCTGAGCCACCGTAGATATATTCTACAAGAGATATATTCTATAATACAATCATATGGGAGCCTTAGACTTTCTAAAATTAGCTATATTCTGGAATGTCTCTGGGAGGTTGTACATGATGTTCCCTTTGATTGTAATAGCCACTTCACCTTAATCACTAAGATTATTTATGTTGCTTCTGGATCTCCATTAGGAAATCCTCCTTCACCCTTCCCACGGATGCTCCTCAGTGCAATTCAAGGTGCCTCAGTGTATAAGACAATGAGCCAGCTGTAAGCATATCATTGGGATGTGTAGAAGTCTGATAACTAAATTGTTGGCCAAGATAAGAACACAGTCTTCTGAAATCAAAAGTTTTTCCACATATGTTGGTGTCTCATAATCTGGAGATGAATCTTGTGAGACTAAACAAAGACTCTAAAGAGGGATATCTGGAAGCCTCTAGGACTCTTGATGATTTTGTGTGAATTCTTTCTCTTGCTGTGACATTTTCATTGCTTTAAAGCCTTACATAAGTAAGGACATGCATGAAACCCAAGGGGTCTTCTGTGTCCTGATAACCATCCAACTTTGTGTAATCTTTGGAGACAGTCTCTTCCATGGGACTATGGGGTAGGGTTTCATACACCTGGAGTCTGGCACCTACTACATGCTAAAAAAGAAGGTAACAAAGACTCTAAAGAGGGATATCTGGAAGCCTCTAGGACTCTTGATGATTTTGTGTGAATTCTTTCTCTTGCTGTGACATTTTCATTGCTTTAAAGCCTTACATAAGTAAGGACATGCATGAAACCCAAGGGGTCTTCTGTGTCCTGATAACCATCCAACTTTGTGTAATCTTTGGAGACAGTCTCTTCCATGGGACTATGGGGTAGGGTTTCATACACCTGGAGTCTGGCACCTACCACATGCTAAAAAAGAAGGCCAAACCAGCCTGTAAACAACTGTAAACACTCATGTCTTTTGTTGGTCAGGTACTCTGAAATTATAAAGTTGGCTCTCGGAACTGTCTTAAAAAAGATTGTTAATTTGTGCCCTAAAATCAAACCCACTATGGATACAATTATACACATCATCTATCACAAGGTGATTAATGGTGAAATCAAAAACCAAATCATATGAACTTATAATAACCCCATCAACTATTTTTTTTAATGACAAAGCTTTCCATTTTATGCTGGTGGCCATTAAAAGCACCATTGCGCTCACTTATTCTATTAATGTTCTTTTATTTGGATCATTTGCTATAATGTATGTGAGTTGGCATTTTTGCAATTTTTATTATACTGGAAAACATATGGAAGAACATTATTTTTTTAGTCACTAAGTCATGTCTGACTCTTGCAATCTCATGCACCATAGTCTGCCAGGCTCCTCTGTCCATAGAATTTCCCAGGCAAGGATACTGGAGTGGGTTGCCATTTCCTTCTCCAAGCGATCTTCCGGACTCAGGAATTGAACCCAGGTCTCCTGCATTGCAGGAAGATTCTTTACTGACTAAGCTATGAGGGATTCCCAATTACTACTAAATAGATAAAAACTTTAAGCTAAATTTGTACAAGTGTCATTCATACAATGAATGATACAGGTCTATGCTCTGTATCACATCTCTGCTATAAAATTTTTCTGTCTTACTTATTTTTCCAGGAAAGGACAGAAAATTCACTAATTATAACACCTTATTTACTTCTTTAAACTGCTATTACCTCATTTGCATATAAACATATAAAATCATCTGTAAAATGCTACCCATATTTTTTTTAATTATGTATTTGTTTCCTCCCTCTTTCTACACATTTTTAATTAAATTTATTGACATGTTTTTCCTGGCAATATTCAATCTCATTCATTTTTTTCCAGCAATTCTTGTAGCATATTATTTGGACTGAATACTTGCAAATGAAAATAGCTTCTCTGCTTAAGACATCTTTGTTTTTATCCCATTACCTAGTCAGATGTTTGTGTGAGCAAGCTTGGAGTAATACCATTCTAATGAGCAATAAAACCAGACATGTAACCAAGTAAGTGGTGTGGTAATCCTTAGAAATAAATGCAAAACCTGAGGTAGATAGAGATCAAGTTTTAATTATTTAGGATTATAACCGAGGATCAACTAAATGTAGATCAAATCCCTTCACTGCACAATGCTGATCAGGGTACCACTGCTTATCTGAACCTGCAGAATCTGGGGTGAGATGTTTCACACTTCTCTGACTCTGTATCTCCTCGGAAGTAATTAACCATCCATCACAGCCTTGCTGCTTATCATTTGTAATTCCATCACAGATAAAATCTGTCTGAGAGACAGGGGAGGAAGACAGAGGGATTGTGCAAGCTATTCAACTTGGTTCTAACATTTCATAACATTGAATCTTGGAATAGTCATGTTATTCAAATATGCAAAGAATCAGGGACTAATCTCCTAAAGAAAAGTGCTCTATTCTAAAAACTCCAATCTATGAATAACTCCAAATTGTGGAAACTATTTTCCATAGCAACGATGTTACATCAAATCTCTCTTAAACCTAGGTATACCTGAAAGAAAGAAAATGGGGACGCTAACATTAAGTGAGCACCAACCATGTGCCAGGTACTGTATAGATGACATTCTTTTTAACACCAAAGCTTTATGAGGAAGGTATCATTTGCATTTTAGAGATGAAAAAACTGGGTTAAATACTAGGCTTGCTTTTACACCATAGATTTTGCTTGCAACTTATTTTTATGAAACTCCAAAGCCCACACCATACTGCCTCCCCAGATCCCAAACTATTGGTTCTGCTGTTCTACTAGCATAATGGCCCTTAATCACCATATACGTTTCTTTGAATAAGTGAATTTATTGCTATATTTTGAAGAACATAAGCCATATTTTCTTCTCACTAGTCCTCTGAGCAACCTTTCCAGTAGAGCTGATGATTTCATTTTCTGGTTCCAAGGCATGTTTGCTGAGACTTAAGTCAGATCCAAAAGTTATGCTATTGAAATGTAATGATAAAAAATAAAGTCTCAAGCATCCATACAGAAAAAGGAAGACACCTTCTAGGGGACAAAGTGGGGTAGACTTCGATATTTTTCTCAATAGAGAATGAGGAAAGACTGCACAGCAGAGACTAATGTTCTGAAAGAAAGATCTAAAGGTAATAAGCAGGCATTCTCAAAAGTGAAATACCTTATGAAATGCTGAAGTTATGAAGCCTCTTGAATAAACTTCTTGAAGAGGAAAATCAAATACACATTTCAGGAATAGAGAAGAAATGGTACATGGAGTGTTCATAGTCTGAATTTATTTCAGTTAGTAATTAAGATTAAACTACCAGGGGAATTGTATTTCAGAACGAAATGTGAATGTTGCAAATTCTGCCAAGTAAAACTGAAATAAGCACCAGAAACTGGGGAGTGGCGCATGTGAGATGGAGAAAATGAAGGAAACTATCTACTTCATTCAATGTACACATTATCAAAAACCAAAATGTGCTGTTAAGGAAAAACATAAGGATGGCAAACACTTAATGACTTTCATAATTGCCCTCCTTTAAACTTAGATCTTCCCTGATGGCTCAGATGGTAAATAATCTGCCTGCAAGGCAGGAGACCTGGCTTCAGTCCCTGAAGATTGTGGGAAGATTCCCTGGAGGAGGGCATAACAACCCACTCCAATATTCTTGCCTGGAGAATCCCCATGGACAGAGGAATCTGGCAGTCCATGGGGTCGCCGAGTCAGACACAGTGAGTGACTTAAGCACACAAAACCTTAGAGCAATCTTTTAGGAACTAATATCCCTCTTGGCAAAGATACATATATTGGAAATTTAGCAACTCTTTAGACTGACTTTTTTTTCTTCTGTTAAATTCAAATAAAGTTCAATGGGTTTTATTATAAAAGAGCTTGCATGTTAAAGTTTCCTTTATATACAATTAAGTCTTCATATCTACTCATTTCCAGCTTTAATCTTAATTATTTAACTGTTTGTTGTTTAGTGTTACAATTCTGTTATTTAATGGTGGTATTGCAAATCATTCCAGCATTATTGCCTGGAGAATTGCAGGACAGAAGAGCCTGGTGGGCTAAGTCCATAGGGTCGCAAAGAGTTGGACACGACTGAGTGAGTAAATTGCAATAACAATTGCAGGCTGAAAAATAAATCTGAAGACTTCAATTAATAGTCTCAATCTCATTTGTGACAATTAAATAAGATAATAGACATTAAATACTTAAAAAGTCATTGGCATAGGCTTGTTTATATACTGTTGAATATCATTTTAAAAAATCTGTTTATGTATTCTTGCGTTTGTATTTGTTCAGAAAAAGATGCCTAGACATCAGTTACTCAAAAATTAATACAGGGTTACTTCTGCCTGATAGGATTTTGAGCAGTGCATTTTGATGTCTACATCTCTGTTCTTTTCTGCACAGCTTAAATTTTAGTAACACATATCATGTTTACAAAATAACAAAGTTTTTATTCTTAAAAAATAATACAGTGCAGACTTATAATGGGGACAGTTGCCTTTTCTATGCTTTATTCTGTGTTCTCTGTACTTTGAGATATATCTTATTTCAGACTTTAGCTCCCAATAGCCCTTTCTTTTACTGCTCTGCTATCACAATCATGCAAGTTACAGAGAAAGGAGGTGCTCCGATACTATCTGATATAAAGACTGAGATTGGACTCTACTTTTACTTTTTGAATATGATTTTTTAAAGGTTCAGAAAAAGAAACAGTTTAGCTCCAGCAGGAAGGGAAAAAAAGAAAAGATGGTAAATAGTTTCTTGGAAACTGAAGAAATAGGCACACAATAGGAAACCATTCTTAAATGTAAAAATATGCATATCTGCTTTGGAGATCAAGTTTCCCACAGTTAATAAAATTAGAAGAAAGACAAAAATGACTTTAGTTTGATTTAAAATACATGTATTCATGTGCATGTTTCTTAAGGGATGAAAGATGACTTCATCTAAACGTCTCTTAAAATGTAAGAACACAATGAGCTGGTATCTTGGTTTGTAATCAGAAGAGATTTCATCTCTGAAATGAGTTGACTACTTTCCTTATCTCACACCACTCATGTCAAATGAGAAAGAGAAAACTCTGGAGGCAACTTTCTTCCACCTAGAAGCCTTCTAATCAGTCTTTGAAATGCACCCACATTACTGACAGTGACAATTCCATATTGAAATCTAATTTCCAAAACTTTGGAGTTAACTGCTGTAACAATCCCTTCTATTTCCTTCCCATTTCTTATTTCTCTTGGGTCCTTTGCTCAAAAAATGCTTAGCTCTTTGCTAATTTTCTTACATTTGCATACACTTATTTTAGTTACTTATCAAAACCACTACTGAAGTGATCTTGATGAAAACTTTTTTTTTTTTTTTTTACTGTTTTTCACTTTCCCACCAAACTATAGTATCTCTTGCCTGTCCTTTTTACATAAATCCCTAAGTTTCCTATTTCAGGCTTCAGAATGTTCCTGCTTGACTCATTTGAGACCAAATTAGACTTTACCTTTTTTACATTCTTTGGCTATGAACAAGCTTTCTTATTATTCCACATATTGCCAAACATAACCATGTGGAAAAATGATATAAATAATAAATGTATCCCGTATTCAGAAAATTCCCATTTATAACTAGGTGCTTTCAAGATGAAGAAGCATTTAAGGATAGATAACACCAAAAGCAATTTTATCCAAGGGTTATATTAATAGAAATACTATTACGCAAAGCACAATAAGGGAAATAAAATACAAAGGGTTAGACTTTGTGGCCTCCCTGTTAGGGAGGCAATACAGAGACTTTGATCTACTTGGCCCATATCTTTGCCAAACTCTTGGTTCCTTTTTTTATTTTCTGGCTGGTTTTAAATGAGGTCCAAGGGATCAGTCACATCCTACAGAGGAAGCAGCTGCTGCTGCTAAGTCGCTTCAGTAGTGTCCAACTCTGTACAACCTCATAGACAGCAGCCCACCAGTCTCCCCTGTCCCTGAGATTCTCCAGGCAAGAACACTAGAGTGGGTTGCCATTTCCTTCT